>CAJHQQ010004301.1:0-30133 GCA_905132885.1 Moricandia moricandioides
CATTGTGGCCTCTCAGTTTGGTTTAAGTTACTAGTGATTGGCTGTGTATGTTATTGTTTTATTGTTGTACAGCTGTTTGACTCAACTTGTACTTGACCAGATCGGGGGTGTCACACCCATGTCCGACCATTGATCGACGCTCTCTTGCTGCGATAGGTATCGAATTCTATACTTAAGCTAATTACTTATGATTTAATTTTTCTTACCAATCCAGGGCGGATTACACTGTGGACAGTGTAAATTAAGTCTGAGGGAGGTTCGCTAATGCTATTTGATTATTTTTGAGTGTTATTTACATATATAAAAAAATTTTCAAAAATTTTTATTGAGTCAAGAAGAGGACTATGATCAAGATTTATTATTGGCTAACCATGCTATAAGCATCATTCTTAATAGGTTATATGCAGAAATTACTAGAGATACCAAAGTGAATCATCCTACCACTATATCACACTTGCTTAGAACGTTTGGAGGAACCAAAGCTGATTTTCAACACTAATCCTAACATTATTGTCCTGATTTGGGATTTGGTATACATTGGATCGGATTCAATCTGCAAGTCTGGAAGGTAAACATTTGTGTGCTTCTGATTCCCCTCTCTCTCTCCTTCAGTTTAAAAAGGAGTCGAACATGATTTGGTGGCTAAAACCATTAAAGCTTGATTCATATGATCCTAGAAAGAGATAAAGGTCAAAATGAAGTGAATGGGATCTGGTGGCAAAAACCATTAAGGCTTGATTCATGGAAACTTATCCAAATATCTCAGTCAATTAAAAAAATAAGATGATACCCTCAAAACAAGGGAAACATTGACTGAGAAGAGAGAGAGGAAAGGAATCAGAGAAGGCTACATGTGTGTTCAGATACTTGCAGAGGAAAGAGTCCTTGTGTCCATTGATTGATACTCCCAAGGTAAAGCCTGCACTTTATTTTATGCAAAGAAATGAAATCAGTAGAGGGGTGAGTCAAACTAGCATTCGCTAAGTTGGTTATAGAATAGATATGGTTCCTATACTAGGATAGGGTATATAAAGTTTCTCTGTGATTGGCTTGATAGGATGTGGTTGCAATAAAACAAGGTGACAGTTATACTTAGACAATATGTCAGTCTTCACTTTTCAAAACATCTTTCACAGGCTTGTTTGCTTAAAGACAAGCAAAAGGTTAAGTCTGGGGGAGTTGATATAGCCTATTTATTACCAGTTTTAGATCATGTCATAGACTCTATTTAGGGTCTCTTATGTGTGTCTAGGCTATGTTTTAAGGTCTTTACAAGTCCAGGTACGTTTTGAAGATATATGGAGATACTTGGAGTTTTTGGAGAAATTAGAAGAGAATAATCCGTAGCTGGTCATTGAGAGAGTCGAAGTACAAGTCGATCGATGACACAACCTTGTCATCGACTCATGGTACAAGACCAAGATCGATCGATGCTGAACAGTTGAAATCGATCGATGAAAAAATCGCGGACAGCTGACTTTCAAGCCCAAGTTAGAGACATGACACAATATTACAAGATTACACTTGGACGAGTTTTGACCTTGATTTTAGGGTTTTATATTTATAATTTATGTATTGCACCAGAGGAGGTGCGCTTGTAAGTGTGCTTGTGAGTGTGCTAGTATTAGGGGTGCAAACTGTTTTAAGTGTGCTTTGAAACCCCAATATTCTTTTATCTATGCATTTTATTCATATTACTATTCTTACTTCAATTATGTCTGAAAAGTCATCAGTTAGGTTTAGGGTTAATCAATGGTACTGATGGATTAGGAAAATAATAGAATTGTTAAGGTCATTATTAGATCTTTTAATATAATTGTGTTTATTGCTAGTGTTCTAGAGTAGCTAACTAGAACCCCAATAATAGGATAGTTAGGCGCAAGCGAGAGCACGGTCTTCCAACGGAATCTATTCTTTTGAGCTAGGTTGCTAGAAACAAACGAGAGTTGATTTAGCCAATCTAGTGAACTTATCGAATTAGGTCATAACGCGTGACTCAAGCAACAAACGATCGACACATGATCATTGCCATCAATCGACGGTCATTCCGTGTCAACAAGCGAGAGCTGAGACATTGGACTTAGTCAATAGATCAGGCGCTCATGCGAGAGCTGGTGACTTTTACATTAGATTTTGAGTTCCATGATTAAATACCTTTAACCTCTATCTACCATAATCCACTTGCCTTATACCGTAGATCAAGCATATTTCCATATTTACATTACTAGCATATTTCCATATTTACATTACTAGAATATTTCCATATTTACATTACTAGTATATTTCCGTATTTACATTGTTAGCATATTTCCATATTGCATCTATACCTTCTAATAAGGAATATTTCCTTGACCTGATTAATTGCTACCAATATATATAGTTATCTAGCTTAGCCTTAAGAAAAAAGTAATCTGTTGTGTGTCATTGTTCTATGTGGATTCGATCCCTAAGTAGTACACTAGATATCTCTGGACAAGAGTATTATTATTTAGTGTGTTAGAAACAAGGTTTAATTTGACTGTTGTTTGTTTAGGATATTTATACCATGTTAGAACATAAAAATACACACACGTCATCCAGGTAAGTTTTGGAGATATATAAAGATATTTGGAGTTTTTGGAGTAATTAGAAGAGAATAATCCGTAGCTGGTCATTAAGAGAGTCGAAGTAAAAGATAGTCGTTGATCGATGACACAACCTTCTCATCGACCGATGGTACAAGACCAAGATCGATCGATGCTGAAGAGTTGACATCGATCGATGAAAAATTCGCGGACAACTAATCCCAAGCCCAAGTTAGAAACAAGACACAAGATTACAAGATTACCCTTGGACAAGTTTTGACCTAGATTTTAGGGTTTTATATTTATACTTTATGTATTGCACCAGAGGAGGTGTGCTTGTAGGTGTGCTTGTGAGTGTGCTAGTATTAGGGGTGCTAAGTGATCTAAGTGTGCTTTGAAACCCCAATATTCTATCTATGCATTTTATTCAGATTACTATTCTTACATCAATTATGTCTGAGTAGTCATCAACTAGGTTTAGGGTTTATCAATGGTACTGATGGATTAGGCAAACAATAGAATTGTTAAGGTCATTATTAGATCTATTAATATAATTTTGTTTATTGCTTGTGTTCTAGAGTAGCTAACTAGAAGCCTAATAATAGGATAGTTAGGCGCAAGCGAGAGCTTGGTCTTCCACCATAATCTATTCTTTTGAGCTAGGTTGCTAGAAACAAACGCGAGTTGATTTAGCCAATCTAGTGAACTTATCAAATTAGGTCATAACGCTTGACTCAAGCAACCAACGATCGACACAGGATCATTGCCATCAATCGACGGTCATTACGTGTCAACAAGCGAGAGCTGAGACATTGGACTTAGTCACTATATTAGCCGCTCATGCGAGAGCTGGTGTCTTTTACATTAGATTTTGAGTTCCATGATAAATACCTTTAATCTATATCTACTATAATCCACTTGCCTTAAACTCCAAATTTAGAATATTTCCATATTTACATTACTAGCATATTTTCATATTTCCATTACTAACATATTTTCATATTTACATTACTAGCATAGTTCCATATTTACACTGTTATCATATTTCCATATTGCATCTATACCTTCTAATAAGGAATATTTCCTTGACCTAATTACGTTCTACCAATATATATAATTACCTAGCTTAGCCTTTAGAAATAAAAAATCTATTGTGTGTCATTGTTCGCTGTGGATTCGATCCCTAAGTAGTACACTCGATATCTCTCGACAAGATTATTATTATTTAGTGTGTTAGAAACATGGCTTAATTTGACTGCTGTTTGTTTTATATTTATACCAAGTTAGAACATAAAAATACACACACGTCATCCAGGTACATTTTGGAGATATATGAAGATACTTTGAGTTTTTGGAGCAATTCAAAGAGAATAATCCCTAGCTGGTCAATAAGAGAGTCGAAGTACAAGATAGTCGTCGACCGATGACACAACCTTTTCATCGACCGATGGTACAAGACCAAGATCGATCGATGCTGAACAGATGACATCGATTGATGAAAAATTTGCGGACAGCTAATCTCAAGCCCAAGTTAGAAACAAGAAACAATATTACAAGATTACCCTTGGACGAGTTTTGACCTTGATTTTAGGGTTTTATATTTATACTTTATGTATTGCACCAGAGGAGGTGTGCTTGTAGGTGTGCTTGTAAGTGTACTTGTGAGTGTGCTAGTATTAGGGGTGCTAAGTGTTCTAAGTGTGCTTTGAAACCCTAGTATTCTATCTAAGCATTTTATTCAGATTACTATTCTTAATTCAATTATGTCTGAGTAGTCATCAACTAGGTTTAGGCGTTATCAATGATACTGATGGATTAGGCAAACAATAGATTGTTAAGGTCATTATTATATCTATTAATATAATTGTGTTTATTGCTTGTGTTCTAGAGTAGCTAACTAGAAACCTAATAATAGGATAGTTAGGCGCAAGCGAGAGCATGATCTTCCACCGGAATCTATTCTTTTGAGCTAGGATGCTAAAAACAAACGAGAGTTGATTTAGCCGATCTAGTGAACTTATCGAATTAGGTCGTAACGCTTGACTCAAGAAACCAACGATCGACGCAGGATCATTTCCATCAATCGATGGTCATTCTGTGTCAACAAGCGAGAGTTGAGACATTGGACTTAGTCAATAGATTAGGCACCCATGCGAGAGCTGGTGTCTTTTACATTAGATTTCGAGTTCCATGATTAAATACCTTTAACCTCTATCTACTATAACCCACTTGCCTTAAACCCTAGATCTATCATATTTCCATATTTACATTACTAACATATTTCCATATTTCCATTACTAGCATATTTACATTACTAGCATATTTTCATTACTAGAATATTTCCATATTTACATTACTAGCATATTTCCGTATTTATATTGTTAGCATATTTCCATATTGCATCTATACCTTCTAATAAGGAATATTTCCTTGACCTGATTACTTGCTACCAATATATATAGTTACCTAGATTAGCCTTTAGAAATAAGAAATCTATTGTGTGTCATTGTTCTCTGTGGATTAGATCCCTAAGTACTACACTCGATATCTCTTGACAAGAGTATTATTATTATTTATTGTGTTAAAAACAAGGTTTAATTTGACTGTTGTTTGTTTAGGATATTTATACCATGTTAGAACATAAAAATACACACACGTCATCAAGGTACGTTTTAGAGATATATGGATATACTTGGAGTTTTTGGAGCAATTAGAAGAGAATAATCCGTAGCTGGTCAATAAGAGAGTCAAAGTACAAGATAGTCGTCGATCGATGACAGAACCTTGTCATCGACCGATGGTACAAGACCAAGATCGATCGATGCTGAACAATTGACATTTGTTGATGAAAAATTCGCGGACAGCTAATCCCAAGCCCAAGTTAGAAGCAAGACACAATATTACAAGATTACCCTTGGACGAGTTTTGACCTAGATTTTAGGGTTTTATATTTATACTTTATGTATTGCACCAGAGGAGGTGTGCTTGTAGGTGTGCTTGTAAGTGTGCTTTTGAGTGTGCTAGTATTAGGGGTGCTAAGTGTTCTAGGTGTGCTTTGAAACCCCAATATTCTATCCATGCATTTTATTCAGATTACTATTCTTACTTCAATTATGCCTGAGTAGCCATCAACTAGGTTTAGGCTTTATCAATTGTACTGATGGATTAGGCAAACAATAGAATTGTTAAGGTCATTATTAGATTTGTTAAAATAATTGTGTTATTTCTTGTGTTCTAGAGTAGCTAACTAGAACCCTAATAATAGGATAGTTCGGCGCAAGCGAGAGCATGATCTTCCACCGGAATCTATTCTTTTGAGCTAGGTTTCTAGAAACAAACGAGAGTTGATTTAGCCAATCTAGTAAACTTATCGAATTAGGTCGTAACGCTTGACTCAAGAAACCAACGATCGACGCAAGATCATTGCTATCAATCGATGGTCATTCCGTGTCAACAAGGGAGAGCTGAGACATTGGACTTAGTCAATAGATTATTTAGTGTGTTAGAAACAAGGTTTAATTTGACTGTTGTTTGTTTAGGATATTTATACCATGTTAGAACATAAAAATACACACACGTCATCCAGGTAAGTTTTGGAGATATATAAAGATATTTGGAGTTTTTGGAGTAATTAGAAGAGAATAATCCGTAGCTGGTCATTAAGAGAGTCGAAGTACAAGATAGTCGTTGATCGATGACACAACCTTGTCATCGACCGATGGTTCAAGACCAAGATCGATCGATGCTGAACAGTTGACATCGATCGATATAAAATTCGCGGACAGCTAATCCCAAGCCCAAGTTAGAAACAAGACACAAGATTACAAGATTACCCTTGGACTAGTTTTGACCTAGATTTTAGGGTTTTATATTTATACTTTATGTATTACACCAAAGGAGGTGTACGAGTGCAGCGAGGGGTGCTTGTGTGCAAGGGTGCCCAAGCATTCTATTATAGTTTTTGAGTTCTTAGGGAGAAGATTTATAACTCCTTAGGGAGACTTGTATTGGAACCCCAATATTTTATCTACGCATTTTAGGGAGAAGATTTATAACTCTTTAGGGAGACTTGTATCTTAGGGAGAAGATTTATAACTCTAGTTATCAACTAGATTTACGGTTAAATGATAGCAATCATGGATTAGCCCAAAAGTAGAATTGCTAGGTTAAAGTTAATATCCTTCAATTGTTTTACTTAGCGCTTGCATTCTAGAGTAGCTAACTAGGATCTCAAAAGTAGGACATGGATGACTACGAGAGTAGTTTCTATCCCAAAATAGACTCCACTGAACTATGTTGTTAGGAGAATGCGAGAGCTGGTCTAATTAGCTTTGTGAACATATCAAATCTCGTTCACACTTCCCTTTGATTTCACCGTCGATCGACAAGCCTTAGCCATCGATCGATGGTCTTTCCTTTTGCTCGCATAAGAGAGTTGGAGTTAAAAGGGTCAGAATAGTTAATATTAGAGTTCTAGAATGTTTACAGCTATTTCCTATAATCCATTAGGCTTCAAACCCAAGATCTAGCACATTTACATATTCATCTAGTTAGTTTAATAGCATATTTCGACATATACGTTATTAGCATATTTTCATATTGCATCTACACCTTCTAATAAGGAATATTTCCTTAAATTGATTAAAATTACTTATATATACATCTACCTAGCGTAGTCCTTAGAAATAAGAAATATATTGTTTATCATTGCTCTCTGTGGATTTGATTCCCAAGTACTACATTTGATCTCTCTTGGCAAGAGTATTGTTTTGTGTGTTAGGATTAAGGGTTATTTTGACTGTTATTTGTTTAGAATATTTATACAATGCTAGAAAAATAAACACACCGTGTCATTAGAAAAATCACAAATTGTCGTTTTTGCATTTAAGTGATTGGATGGAGTGGTGGTCGCTCAAATGTTCTGGATAGGCATGAAGGTTGTGTTCCGCTGCATAGCCGAGGACGTTGTTGGTCAAGGTTAGACCGTGGCACTCATGTGTTAAAATTAAGGTCAAATTAGTTTATAATTTTCATTAAAGGGGATTCGAATTCTGGTTCGGGCTTTTACGAGAAGGCGTAACTGGCCGAGTGCCAAAGAACGTTCGTCGAGATGGATTGGACAATTATGACGGAATTTTCTGTGTTAAGATGGCCGATGGTGGTAGAAAACGATTTTCCACTTTAGATTTTCAGTTGTACGATGAATGTTCCATATAATGCTTCATTTAGTCGTATGGCAATTGTTTCATTTTTTTCCGAGGAAGATGAAGCGTAAGAGGCTGGATAAAGAACCCGTGCGTAGTCAGTTGCAGGATGATTGCCTGCTCGGATGTAACTTAGGGGAATGAAAGGCAGAAGCCAGCAAGCTACATGACTGAAAAATAAGTTATGTATGATCCTAGTGCAAAGAGATAAAGATTAGATTGTCGTCCAAAGTCGGATCATACAGATTCATTTTTTGCTATACGAAAAACACTTCTTCGTAAAACCTGTTATGTTTATCTTCAAAAGTTTCTTCGTATGACTTGATCTTACTACACGAAGGATTTTTCATGTAAGTTTTACAAGAAGGGATTCTCATAGAAGTGAATAGAGAAAGTTTCTCGCAGATTACTCTTGATGTTTGCGGGCGAGGATTACGTTTTCCTCATTTGCGTTTTCTTATTGCAAAGTCGTTTTGCATGATACCGATCTTGTTTTCCCATAGACTATTTTGTATAAAATGTTTTAGTTATACCAAATTAATGGGTGACTGTTTTTGTGAAGATAGTTAATCGGCGCGATGTATGGAGATATCAAATTAGCAATGTTTCCGAATTTTTATCTGGAAATCTTACTGCTTTGATTTCGATCATTAGTGAAAGTTGCTTGGAGTCACTCATGGAGTTTTACCTAAGGGAATTTTTTTACTGTCTAGTCGCGAAACGTTTTTCGTAAGTTTCTTGAGCGGAACGAATCGGTCAACCAGCGGTATATCTAGTCAACGAGCGGGGAGAAAGTGTTTCCTATGTTGTGCTTGCTGATACTTGTGTCCACAACTTTGATTTGTCCCAAATGATTTTTTTGGTGCTTTTACGTGATTCACTTTGTTCATCTGAAACTAGGAGCAATTCTTTGATGTTTGAAGATTTCTCGTGTAGTTTTTTACTGTTTAGGTATGCCGTTAGCGTTTAGACGAATTTTAGATTGTCGTTTACCTTTCGGAAAATTTCAATGCATCATTTCATTGCCTAATGCCGCAAGAGTTTGCTTTGTCAAAAGCGTTTTCTTGATGCAAAGGCAAATTTTTTTTGAATTATGGGAGTATACGAGTATAGTATACGTACCTACCCCTCCTTTTCTTTTACGAAAGAAAACGGTTGAATCGATATTCTGGGGGATTATTTATGTTTTCTCTTTTGAGGATTGGGATGATCGTCAATCTGAGTCAATTTAAAGACAACATTGGGATTGTGACTTGGTAGTTTTCAGGTTGACGACTTGGAATAGGTCGGTTTTGAGAAATTTGCTAGGAACAAGTTGGTTGTAAGATGATGTTCATGGCTCTAGTTTTTTTCCAGTAGTAAAAGATCTGAGTATGCGTGGCGATTGTTTCTTGGTTTTGCGAGAATGTAGATCCGTTTGCAAGATGTTCTTGAACAGTTAAGGAACAATAGATCGAGATAGGGAAAATTGCCTAAGACTTAGTTGGCTACACTATCCACCTAGATTATAAGTTCCCTAAAGTTTACAGCAATATTCAAAACGTTTTTATCTCTTAATACCTTCCTACGAAAACTTCAAGTCTGATTCAAAAAATTTCAAAGTCGGACATACCTTAGTTTTCTCGAAGATTCTGGTTTGCCCCTTATCCGTTTTTGTTGCTCATTTCCCCTTCCTCTTCTCGTGTTTGCCCCCCCCCCCCCCCCCCTTACAGATAGTAATAATATCGATTCTTCCTGGGTTTCTTTACTTTCCTGCCCGCGTTAAGGCTGAAGCCTGTCTTGAGTTTTTGGTTTGGTGATCCATATTATTCAAATCTGAGTTTTGGTGTCTGTATCAATGGGTTTATAAAAACGAATAAGTACCTTGTCGATGTTGATTTGAGGTTCATATTTGTGATGACAGGTTGGAGAATAATAATGGTTTTGGGTCGACCATGACCGTACCGTCCGTAAAGGCCGTATAGGCCGTAAAGTCTGTACAAGTAAGGGTCGACTAAAACATCAACCACCTTGGAAGCAGAATGACTGGGTCATCCATGACCGTACAGTCCGTACAGGCCATACAGTCCGTAGAGTTCTGGGTTGACCAAAGGGTAAAAGGCCACCTTTGTAAAGCAAGAAGTTACCATGTGCTTACCTTAGGCGTTTACCTTTGTACCATCCATTGGAAAGGAAAAGAGGAGAGGCTTGCACAGGCTGGAACAGATGGAAAGTAACCAGGATCTTGTCAAGGATGCTAGATGCCACTTGAATGGCTCTCCTTACCCGCTGTTTGAATCAGGCGCTCCTTCCCATGACCAAGACCACATGTTTCTCTTCTTTGGTTATGAAAACCCTTGTAACCTCTACTCTATATATTATAATCTCAACTTTATAAGAGAATAGACAGTTCTTAAGCATTCTCTTAGTCTCTTAATCATGACTACTCATTAGTCTCGGATTTGCTTAAGTCTCCTTCCTAATCTTTCTAAACTCTCTCTAAACATTCATTCAACCTCTGATTATCTAAAAATTTTATGGTATCACAACCAGGTTGCTCATAATCTGGGTTTGATTCGCAAGAAGACTCAAGACTTTGGATCTCATCTTACTTTCAAGACTTTCAAAGATGTAAAACAGCAAGGTTGTGGTTCCAGCTACACAAAAGGGAGGAAACTACCTCTTATGGTCTCGGTTGGGGAAGACTGTTGTGGGGAGTAAGGGTTTGTGGGGACATATCACGTTTGGTGAAGCTCTAAAGCTCATTACTCAGAATGAAGATGATGAGGAGGATGCCACAAGCGAGGAGAACAAGTGGGTACAAGAAGACATTCTGGTTATGTCCATTCTCCAAAGCTCGTTAGCTCCCTCAATATTGGAGGCATATAGCTAATGTGAAAAGGAAAAGGACCTTTGGATACACTCAAGAAAGTGTATGGGAACATCTCGAACTTGAGCAGGGTGTTTGAGGTGAAAAAGGCGATTAACAATCTGGTTCAAGAGGACATGGATTTTACAAGACACTTGGGAAAGTTCAGAGCTTTATGGTCGGAGCTTGAGATGTTGAGACCAAACACCACCGACCAGGATTAGCTAAATGAGAGAAGAAAGCAAGACAATGCCTTTGGCCTCTTGCTTGTCTTGTATCCTACTTACAATGACCTGATCAAGAACATTTTGAGAGCCGAGAAACTACTGATCTAGAGGATGTATGTGCTCAAATCCAGAAGGAGAAAGGTTCCCTTGGACAGTTTGGAGGAAAAAGAGAACTCTCTCTAGCCAATAAATCCAAAGTCCCTGAAGCAAACAGAGCCATGCACACCCAATTTGAAAAAAGAGACTTCAATGGGACATGTGATCATTGTAAGAGGCATGGACACAAGAAGAGTCAGTGCTTGATATTATATCCACACTTAAAGTCGGCTAAGTTCATGAAGGATAAGGATGCAAGCGCTCACTTCTCCTATGGGGCCAGTGAGACACATGGGACAAGTGCTGCGGGTGCATTAAAATGGATCAATGAAGGAGATAGGCGAGCGATGATGGCCATGACAACTCAAGCCACTCAACCAAGTAACCAGCCGAGCCAGAGGTTCAATGAAACGATTTGATTAGGAGATCAGACATTGATGCTCTAATCAAGATCTTTAAGGATAATGGTAAAACATTTGGTTACACCCTTGGGTATTCTTTTGGTGCATCCTTGATCGATTATAGTAATATTGATCACCCTACAACTACTTATGAACCAACAAGTAATCTAGGTCAGTCTAAAGTTGCATATGGACCAGCTAAAAGTTGCCATTCATAAAATGCATGCAATATTTCTAAGCCTTTGGTAATTGATTTTGGTGCTTCACATCACATGATTAGTGATACTAGACTCATTAAAGATATTGAACCCGCTTATGTTCATGTCATGATAGCTAATGGTGAGAAGGTCCCAATTAGGAGAATAATTAATCTGAAATTGTTTGATAAAGAATCTAGGGCATTCTATATGCCTGACTTTACTTCAAATTTGCCATCCGTAAAGAAATGTGCATCTGATTTTGAATGCAATGTGATCTTTATCCATAACTTGTGAAGTTTCAGGATATTGAGAGCAACAGACTAATTGGGAAAGGATTAACCAAGGGAGACTTAAATATGCTAGAAGATCTTACTCATGTTCTTGATTATGCTTGCTCGTTTACTTCTGCTTCTATGTTGAATAAGGACGGTTTGTGGCATTCTAGACTAGGTCATCCTCATTTTAGAGCTTTGAACTTAATGTTTCTAGGTATTTTTTTTTACGAATAATGAGTGAAGCTTGCATTTTAGGAAAGCATTGTAAGACTGTTTTTCCAACCTCTAGTACTACTTATGATAAATGCCTTGATATAGTTCATTCGAATGTGTGGACTGGACCTTGCTTGTCTACGGATAATCATAAGTATTTTGTGAATTCCATTGATGAAAAATATAAATACACCTTGATAACTTTGATGCCATCTAAGGATAGGGTTCTTGAGCATTTAAAAATATTCAAACTTATGTGACTAATCATTACAATGGTAAGCTTAAAATTTATAGATCAGATAATGGTGGAGAGTATACAAGTCATGCTTTCAAGAAACACCTTGCTCAACATTGAATCCTACATCAAACAAGATGTCCTTATACTCATCAACAGAAAGGTGTGGCTGAGAGGAAGAATCGGCACCCTATGGAGGTGGCACGGTCAATGATGTTTCACTCTAATGATCCCAAGCGGTTCTGGAGTGATGTTGTGGCATCTGCTTTCTACCTGATCAACCGCATTCCAACCAAAGTTCTTCAAGACCAGTCTCCGTTTGAGGTTTTGACCAAGTACAAACCTCCATTGGATTATCTCCGGGTGTTTGGGTGTCTTTGCTTTGTGCTGGTTCCTGGGGAGCTACGTAACAAGCTTGAGGCCAAGAGTGTCAAGCCTATGTTTATTGGGTAGTCAACTACTTAGAAGGGTTATAAATACTATGATTCAGTGAGTAGAAGGGTGTTACTATCAAGGGATGTGAAGTTTGTGGAAACAAAAGGCTACTATGAAGAAAATAAGTGGACAAACTTGGATGAGTTATCCCAAGAGTCATATAGAGAAGCTAGCCTAAGGATGATCCTAGAAGGACTTGGTATTAATGTTACTGAGAGACCAAAGACTAATCCTCTGAGACAGACCAATGCACAACAATCACCCCACTTCGACCATGAGGGGGGGGGGGGATGATGAACTTAGTGCTGATATTCATGATCAAGGTGAAGGTGAAGGACAACACGAAGAAGTTGAAGAAGAGGCTGGGAATGATGCTAGTTGGAAGGGTCCAAATGACCCGGTGGACCAAATAGACCAAGGCCGGGTGATCCAAATGAGCAGGGTGAACCAAAAAGAGCAAGGCCAGGTGGACCAAATAGACCAAGTTCGGGTGGACCAAATGAGCTGGGTGGACAAACGAAATGGATACTTCTCACAAGCGGTACCCTACTAAGGAAAGATGGTGTTCTTGAACAAGAGGATAATCAGGGGCGAGAAGTGGAGCAGACTGGTTTAGGAATCCCATTGAGAAGAAGTGCAAGATTGAGGAAGGAACCACCAAGCTCAAATTGGGTCAATACAAGAACTTACTACAATGCTCAAGTCGTGGAGCATCCTTCTCAAGTTGTGTGTTCATTTGCTAAGTATCCTGAGGAGTATTGTGCATTCATGATCAGTCTAGATGAAAGCAGCATTCCTAAGTAATATGAAGAAGCTATGATGGAAAAGGCATGGAGAGAATCAATAGGGGATGAGGCCAAGGCTATGATCAAGAATGACATTTGGTATGAGAGTGAGTTACCACAAGGGAAAAAGGCCGTGTTAAGTACATGGATCTTCACTATTAAATATCTTGCAAATGGGAAGGTTGATAGAAAGAAAACCAGACTGGTGGCAAGAGGGTTCACCCAAATGTATGGAGAAGAATACATTGATACTTTTGCACCAGTGGCTAAGCTTCATAAAATCAGAACTGTGTTGTCGTTGGCGGTGAACCTTGAATGGGGTCTTTGGCAAATGAATGTGACGAATTCCATCTTACAAGGAGAAATTGAAGATGAAGTGTACATGTATCGTCCACCTGGTTTGGAGAAATTGGTCAAGAAGGGAAATGAGTTGAGGCTAAAGAAGGCTATCTACAGTCTTAAGTAGTTGCCAAGAGATTGGTATAATAAGTTAAGCAGAACCTTGAATGGTAAAGGGTGTAGGAAGTCTGATCTTGATCACACCCTCTTCACCCTCACAACACCCTCAGGTATTGTTGCCCTCCTTGTGTGTGTTGATGATATCATTATCACTGGAAGTGATAAAAATGGTATCAAATAAACCAAGGGTTTTCTTAAGTCAGTATGAAATTAAAGACTTGAGAGAGGTGGAATACTTCCTTAGAATTGAGATATGTAGAACCAAGAAGGGTTGTTTATGTCTCAAATAAAGTATACACTTGATCTTTTGAAAGATGCAAGGAAAGATGGAGGAAAGACAGCAAAGATGCCTTTGGAAGATTGATACAAGGTCCCACGTGAGAGGGAGATTGAAGATAGCAAGCCATTCCATTATCCTAAGCTTTATAGAAAGCATGTTCATAAGTTGATATACTTAACTATTACACAACCTGACATATGTTTGTCTGTGAATCAGGTGAGCCAACATATGCAAGTCCCAAAAAAGAATCATTAGCTTATGGTGGAAAGGATTTTGATATACCTGAATGGATCACCGAATCAAGGGGTCTGGATGGGGTGAAATGGGAGCACGGAAGTTCTTGGTTACTGTGATACGGATTGGGCTGCTGATAGAACTTATAGGAAGTCTACTACTGGTTATTGTAACTTCATTGGTAGAAACTTGGTTACATAGAAGAGCAAGAAGAAGAAGGTAGTCTCATGTTCCAGTGCAGAAGCCAAATATAGAGCAATGTTGAAGTTGACAAACGAGTTAGTTTGGATCAAGGGAATACTAAAGCACTTGGAGATTGATAAAGCTACACCTATTACCATGCATTGTGACAACCAAGATGCCATACACATTCCCTCCAATTCGGTGTTCCATGAGAGGACCAAACATATCGAGGTGGATTGCCATAAGGTGAGACAGATGATTATACAAGGAGTCATATTGCCGTGCTAAACTAGAAGTGAAGATCAGTTAGCCAATGTGTTTACCAAGGCTGCAAGAAAAAAGACAATGGAGTCCTTCACATCCGGTTGGGGCTCATTTATCATACCAAACTTGTCTAATCCCCTCGCTGTGGGGTCTTTACCCTTTTCCCTCATAAAGGGTTTTATCCTAATGGGTTTTCTTTGATGAGGTTTTTAGTGAGGAAGACCTCATAAAATTCCATGCTCGACTTGTTCCACATGGTCAAGCTTGAGGGGGAGTATTGAGTTGAGGTTCATATTTGAGATGAAAGGTTGAAAAATGGGAGAATAATGGTTTTGGGTCCACCATGACCGTACATGCCCTATAGTCTGTACAGGTATGGGTCGACCAAAGGGTAAAATGCCACCCGGGTAAAGCAAGAAGTTACCATGTGCTTACCTTAGGCATGTATCCTTAATTCATCCGTTGGAAAGGAAGAGAGGATAGGCTTGGACAGGCTGGAACATCTGGAAAGTAACCAGCATCTTGCAAAGATGCTAGATGCCATTTGAGTGGCTCTCCTTACCTGCGGTTTGCAATCAGGCGCTCCTCCCCTCGACCAAGACCACATGTTTCTCTTCTTTGGTTCTGAAAACCCTTGTAACCTCTGCTCTATATATTGTAATCACAACTTAATAAAAGAATAGAAAGTTGTTAAGCATTCTCTTAGTCTCTTAATCATGATTACTCATTAGTCTCAGATTTTCTTAAGTCTACTTCATAATGTTTCTAAACTCTCTCTAAACACTCATTCAATCTCAGGTTATCTAAACATTTTGTCGATAGTCTTTTGGTGTTTACAAGTAGCCAAAGTTCACGAGGAGATGCCAAGGGCGACGAGGTCGAAGAGAGGAGACGGTGAGACCATAAATAGCGGTTGATGGGCAAAGTTCACTTTTTAGATCGCAGTCCTCTTTCTTTTCCCGAGAGTCTTTTTTTACAATCTTTGTTTGATTTTTTGAAGGTTTTATCGTAAAATAGTGTCTTGTTTAACTTTACGAATGATGTTTTTATAAAATGTTGTAGGGGTTTATACTATGAAGGTTATTCCGCAAAATGTTACTGAGTTTTAGTTTTGAAAAGGCTGTTTCGTAAAATATTGTCGAGCTTAATTTTACGAAGGTTATTCCAAAAAAAGTTATCGATTTTAATTTTACGAATGCCGTTCTGTAAAGATGTTTTGTAGTTTGGCTAACCAAAGCCGTTTTTCAGAAAACTGACGTTGTGCAGCTGTTCCGCAAATTTAGTTTCTAAGTTTTATATCAGAAACTATTGCTGCAATTTGCTTAATTAACGTGACTAGACTTAATCAGAAATTTTCTCGGTTCCGTAGGATTGATCGGAGGGAGGTTTGAATAGTTTTTCCGAAGTAAGCGTAGGTGAAAATCATCATGAATGCACTGAACATGTTACTATAGAAGTGACGCTTGAATTTTTACGAAATCTTAGGTTTCAGAAACGTTTTAGCAGTGATGGATACAATCTCATGTTTTGCTTAGTTTATTCTTCGTCAGTCGTTTTAGGTTTCAAGTGATTCAATAGAGATCAACTTCGTTTCTTTAAAAAGTATTCGGAAGAAGTACAATAGTTGGGGTTGTGTACCCAATTTTCTGTGCTTCCTTTTTCCGCGATTAATCTAGGGTTTCTCTGTTATTTCTGGGAGATCAAGTTTTATTTATCCAAAATTTATTTTGGAAAACATCTTTTGGTCGAACCCTTACGCGTTGAGATTTATCCAAATCGATAATGAGACGAACTTTACGGGGTTTAACAGATTTTGTCGTTGCCCTTTCTGTTTAAAGAGAGACATCACGAGCTCGTTTTGGTGCTCTTCCTGATGCAAAACATAGCGACTAGGTTTTTGATTTTCTCAAGATTTGTGGCGTTTGCGTAAGCGTTGGCCATAGCTGCAGTCATTTCTGGAGTTTTTTTTCCGGCGTTGCTGCGAGCTGCGAGTTTGTGGCCATATGTTAGCGTAATCTCTCCCCCCTCTCCTCCTTATCTCGCCAAACTGTAGCAATTTAGTCGTCCATGAGAGACTAGACGTTGTGGTCGTCTAGTCGCCTGCGGGCGACTAAACTTGTTAATAGTCTAGTCGCCGTTGCGTACATCTAGTTCCCCACATGCGACTAGACTTGGAGGCGACCTTGTGCGGCTTGGTCCATTAGTCGGGAGGAGACACGCAGGGCGACGAGAAGTTTGATACGATGGTTTCTTGTTTCTTACTTGAAAGAGAGAAAAAGTTTCCGCTGTCACTTTTAGACATCAGTTCCATCGTGACCATTTTTGACCCCAACAAAGAAAGACTGTTTCGTAAAATCTGTTATTTCTCGCAAAAACCTTCCACAAGAAAGTTTTTATCGATCATTTCATCTTTGGATAGAAATTCTTTTATTACTTTTTCGGGATGAAATATACAAACTTTGTTCTTCTATCCTTATGCAAATAGGTTTGGCTTGCGCCATATGGTTTCTCTGACAATTTCAGCTTATATTTGCTTAAGGCACAATTTCTCGGAGGATTTTAGCTGTTGATTTGGCCATGGCCAATTTTGACCCCCAACATGGCACATAAACCATTTAATGGTATTTCACATGAGCATCCTATGGATCATTTGGAGAGATTTGAGGAACTTGTGTCTATGACACAATGGTGTTTATTTATTGCTCTAGAAGGGTATAAATATCCTAAAAAAAAATAATTGTCAAATTAACCCTTACTCCTAAGACACAAAACAATACTCTTGCCAAGAGAGGTCAGGTGTAGTACTTAGGGATCGAATCCACAGAGAACAATGACACGCAATAGATTTCTTATTTCTAAAGACTAAGCTAGGTGATTATATATATTGGTAACAAGTAATCAGTTTAAGGAAATATTTCTTATTGGAAGGTGTAGATGCAATATAGAAATATGTTAATAGTATAAAAATGGAAATATGATAATAGACTAACTAGATGAAAATATAAATATGCTAGATTTAGGGTTTTCAAGCTCAATAAATTATAGGGAATCAAAAGAATGGATATGTAAATATTCTAGAACCTAAATATTAACTATTCTGACTTTTTTAACTACAACTCTCGTATTCGAGCAAAAGGAAAGACCATCGATCGACGACTAAGGCCTGATGTTGATCGACGGTGAAATCAGAAGGAAGTGTGAACGAGATTTTATATGTTCACCAAGCTAATTAGACCAGCTCTCGCATGAACCTAACAACCTAGTTCAATGAAGTCTATTCTGCCACAGAACCTACTCTCGTAGTCGTCCATTTCCTACTTTCGAGATCCTAGTTAGCTACTCTAGAATGCAAGCATTAAGCACAAATCAATTGATGGATATTAACTTCACCTAGCAATCCTACTTTTGGGATAATCCCTGATTGCTATCATTCAACTCTAAATCTAGTTGGTAACTACTCATACGTAATCGAAGTAAGAATAATAATCTGAATATAATGCATAGATAAAATATTGGGGTTCCAATACAAATCTCTCTAAGGGGTTATGAATCTTCTCCCCTAAATAAATCCTAAAACTATAATATAGTGCTGGTGCACAAAATTTGCCACAGACACACTTATTCTTGTGCAATAGCTAAAGTATAAATATAAAACCCTAAAATCTAGGTCAAAACCCATCCAGGGGTAATCTTGTAATCTTGTCCTTAACTTGTGATTGCAATCGGCTGTCTGCGATTTGGTCATCGATCGATGGCATATGTGCATCATCGATCGACCCTGGTCATGTAATGTCGGTCGACGCCAAGGTTGTGTCGTCGATCGACAACAGTCTTGTACTTCGACTCTCCCAATGATCAGCTACGGATTATTCTCCTCTAAGTTCTCCAAAATCTCCAAGTATCTTGATATAACCTATTTATTACCAGTTTTAGACCATGTTATAGGCTCTATTTAGGGTATGTCATGTGTGTCTAAGCTATGTTTTGAGTTTTTTACAGGTCCATGTACGCTTTGGAGATATAAGGAGAATACTTGGATCTTTTGGAGCATTTGGAGCATTTGGAGAGGAATAATCTGTAGCTTATCATTGACTATACAACGTAGGCGTCGACCGATTTTACATGACCATGATTGATCGATGTTGCACATCTGCCATCGATCGATGTCCAGTTCGAAGACAGGCAGCTTTCAAGCCCAAGTTAGAGACATGGCACAAGATTACAAGATTACCCTTGGACGAGTTTTGACTTAGATTTTAGGATTTTATATTTATACTCTATGTATTGCACCAGAAAAATGTGCTGGGTATTGGTGAGTGTTTGGTGCAAAGTGCCAAAAGTGTGTGCGTGAGAGGGCTAAGTGTGCACCACCTCACCATATTTCTAGGATTTATTTAGGGAGAAGATTCATAACTCCTTACGGAGATTTTTATTGAAACCCTAGAATTTTATCTATGCATTTTATACAGATTATTATTCTTACTTTAATTATGTCTGGGTAGTTACCAAGTAGATTTAGGTTTTATTAATGGTACTGATGGATTAGCCAAACAATATAATTGTTAGAGTCATTATTAGATATATTTATAATATTGAGTTTATTGCTTGTGTTCTAGAGTAGCTAACTAGAACCCTGATAATAGTATAGTTAGGCGCAAGCGAGAGCATGATCTACTACATGAATCTATTTTGTTTAGCTGGGTTGCTAGAAACAAAGGATAGTTGATTTACTCAATTAAGTGAACTTATCAAACTACGTCGTAAAGCTTGAGTAAAGAAACCATCGATCGACGCAGAATTATTGCCATCGATCGATGGCCATTCTGTGTCAACAAGCGAGAGCTGAGACATTGGACTTAGTCAATATATTAGACGCGCATGCGAGAGCTTGTGTCTTTTAAATTAGATTTCGAGTTCCATGATTAAATACCTTTAACTTCTATCTACTATAATCCACTTACCTAAAACCCTACATTTAGCATATTTACATTTGCATCTAGTCATTTATTAATATATTTCCATATTTTCATTGTTAGCATATTTCCATCTTTGCATTATTAGCATATTTCCATATTGCATCTATACCTTCTAATAAATAAAATTTCCTTGACCTGATTACTTGCTACCAATATATATAGTTACCTAGCTTAGTCTTTAGAAATAAGAAATCTATTGTGTGTCATTGTTCCCTGTGGATTCGATCCCTAAGTACTACACTTGATCTCTCTTGAGAAGAGTATTATTTTTTTGTTTGTTAGGATTAAGGGTTAATTTGAGTGTTGTTTGTTTATGATATTTATACCCTATTAGAGCAAAAAAATACACCCACGTTAAATTTTGCGCCGTTGCCGGGGAAAACTGATCGCCATTAGATTTATTTTCTAGGATTTAGTCTAGGTTTGTTACTTTCAAAGTTACCGAATTTTCTTTTTCTTTGTTTTTCAGGTGCATGCAAAAGAGTACCAGGAGCAGGAAAGGACAAGACTTACTGTTCTTTGACCCACAACAACTCGAACACACGATCCGCAATGAAAGACGACACACATCGATCGACGACATACTTTCAGCATCGACCGATACCTCTTTACGGATAACATCGACCGACATCAGAACTCGACCATCGACTGATATTGATTCTATAGCATTGATCGACAGCACCTCATCTGCATCGATCGACAACAGCAGACGAGTTTAGATGGTTGCGCCAATAATTGTTGTTCAGAATGAGAATGGAGACTTGCATGACCTCAACGGCCATCTACGTAATGCAGCAGGTTAAAATACACGATCATGGGACTATAATCCCTGATAAAGAAGCGGACGCTGCAATAACTCAACTTGAAGCTAGCACCCGAGCTGCTCAGAGAACGTTGGATGACTACAACCGTCCAGACCAGTTCTACGCCAACAGATCCGCCATTCGTCCTCCAGCTTTTCAGAGAAACAATTTTGAGATCAAGCCTGCTTACTTCTGACTTGTAGCGCAGACACCTTACCATGGGTTGCAACACGAACACACTATGGATCATCTGGAGCGATGTGAGGATCTAGTGACAGCTATTAAAGCCAATAAAGTCCCTGAGGACTATCTTTTCTGCAAGCTCTTCAAGTACTCACTTGTTGGAGAAACTTCATATTGGCTTAAGAATCTACCGTCAGGATCTCTTACATCCTGGACTGACATTAAGAACGCTTTCTTGCGTAACTTCTTTGATGACGAGAGAGCAGACGATCTGAGGAGCAAAATTGCTACTTTTTCACAAGAACCTTCAAAGTCTTTCAGAAACTCATGGATCAGATTCAAGTCATACCAGAGAGACTGTCCACATCACGGATTCAAAAAAGTGCAGCCTCTTAGCACTTTCTTCAGAGGTATTGAATTGCAGTACCTGATGGCTTTGGACACAGCTAGTGAAGGAAATTTCAGTACGAGGAGCCATGAAGAAGCTACAAGATTGATTGATAATGTAGCATCTAGCAGCAGTACTAAGAATAAAGATTTTGAGAGAAAGAAATCAGTTTCATCAGTAAGCAAGGAGCATATCGAAGAGGTAAGAGCAAAGCTGGATAGCATTTAGAAATTTCTTAGAAAACAGGTTACTTTTGCAGAGGCAGAAGCGATAGAATCTGGAGAAGATGAGATTGGAAATCCAGGTTTCAGCAGGAACTCCTATGATGCTGGTCAAAGTAGTAACTTTAATCAGAGTTCACAGCGAAAGCCCTTCAACAACGACATGACATATGGATCTTCATACTACCAAAATCCTCCTCCAGAAACTCAGGGAAGCAAGATTGAAGCAATGGTTGATAAAGTCTTAAAGGGACAGCAGAAGATGACTGTGTATTTCAACGGAAAGATAATGGTTTGTACCTCAACCTCAACACCAAGTTCGAAAACCTCAGCACCCATGTGAAGAAGTTGAAGAACCAAGTGATGCAAACAAGTGAGACCATTAGGAGACATGAGAGCCTGACTAAGGAGAAGATGGAGACTGCGAAAAGGCACCACGTCAATGCATTAATTGATGAGGATTTCTTGCAGGAAGTGAAACCCCAAGACAGAAACTTTCGTGTGGAAAATTTTATATCACTTGGCAATTCCCGTCCGCATCGATCAACGCAAGACAACGAGCATCGACTTACAGTGAAACCTACAGAATCGATAGCCTCATGTAAATCGACTAACATCGATCGACACCATTCTCACGACCTCGATCGACACCAATCTCACGACCTCGATCGCCATAGAGACGAATGAATCGATCGACACTCCTTGCCAATCATCGATCGACAGTGTGGAAACCTAGTACGATTACACAACTCACCGCAAGTATGATTGTGCGTCCAACAACAACAATTTCAGAACAAAATACAGACACGTCTGAATCTATGGATCTTGATAGAGAAGACGAGGGACACTCAAAGAGGAGGCAAAAGATCCCAAAAAATCAACGCTGAGAAGCCAATGAAAAGGAGATGGATGGCTTTGCAAAAAGAGTTTTTAAAATTCCTTAAGATATATCTTTTGATGAAGCTTATTATTCTCACAGATTGTGGATGTTTTTAAGGGAAACAAATGATGACATAGAAAACATGTTCAATCACCTCAGAGAGAAGATGAAACAGAGAACCTGTTTGAAAAAGAAAAGTCATCCTAGGAAGTTTGTAGTTTTGTCCTTCATCAAAGGAAACAAATACCCTAACGCCCTCTGCGACAATGGATCTTCAGTGAGCATTATGCCAAAGTCTATGGCAAGGGAGCTGAACCTAAGAGTGGAACCCTCCAATGATTCATTCACATTTGTGGACTACTCAAAATTGAACTCACGAGGGATGGTAAAAGATGTTCTAGTGAAGATCAATAACACCATAGTCCCAATAGACTTTCAGCTGATGGACATCAGGATAGATTGGAACTCTTCGCTACTACTTGGGAGAGCATTCATGGCATCTGTGGGAGCCATATGCGAGATGCAGTTAAACAGGGTGTATCTATCTATAATTGATAAAAATATCTTTTATGAACCCGTTAAAAATAAGAACAAGGATACCATGATCGAACTATGTAACAACACAGAGCTTATGGCCACATGTTTTTGCGATTACGAGTGGAATGAGGAATCAGTAGATGGAGCATCGATCGACACCCAACCCTTAGCATCAATCCACAGTCCTATATATCAACAATCGATCGACACCCACCCTTCAACATTGATCGACACCCATAACCCATAACCGATCCAGACCCACCATGCTGATCACCATTACAACCTAGCCCACCTCGAATACTATGAAAATTACAAAGAAGAAGAGATGATCGAGTACCGAGGGCTTTCTATGGAAGAGGCTGGGGTTTTTCATGCTTCCCATGAGGCGGGAAAATCAAAATCGATCGACGGCAACCATACACCATCGATCGATACTGAGCACGAAGCAGAAACCGAACCTGATTCAGCAGAAGAACGCAACAGAGAAGCTGGTTATCTACAACCAGACGAGTTCAATATTATAAAAGATCAAGATGGTCACGCAAGAGCTATGGGTGGCAGAATTCTAAATGTCACGAAAGAGGATGTAGCAGATATACTTGCAATGGCCAATCGAGCTGGAAACCTCTTTGGGCACCAATCTGATTAACCGAGCATCGATCGATGGTAACCATAGACCATCGATTGACACCAATTTGGCACACCAAGGATATGGTGAGACCTACGAAGAATATGATTCAGATCACGATGAAGATGAATCTGGTTGAGTAATACGCGAGAGTAGGCAATCCAGCATCAATAACCGGCCCATTTTGGCCATCAAACGACATCAAATGTAAACCAGACCCTTCACTTGGACCTGAAGAAAAAGAAGCTGGTTACCTTAGACCAGATGAGTTTGGAATTTTCAGAGATATAGAAGGACGTGCGCGAGGTCTTTATGGGAGAATTCTAACTCTACCTTAGAAAGATGTAGCAGACACCCTTCTAATGGTTGAACGATCAGGAAATTTATTTGGACAACATCAACAGCCATCGATCGACGCACAGGTACCAACATCGATCGACAACATGGAGCAGAAGCACGAAACATACAGCAAAGCAGAGATTGATGATATTGTGCATGAGATCTACAAAGCTCAAGAGATGTTATTGTATGATTTCTACATGAGGCTTGATGATATCTACTATTCTATTGAAAGATGCCTTACCAATTTGACTACACCCATGGATGACATGAAGCAAGAGATAGATATTGTTCGGAGGCTGCATGTGAGTAGACAAGATAGACTGACATCGATCGACGGCACCACATTGCCATCGATCGATACTGAGATTGACAAAGAGAAGTCAGCATCAGAACACCACTTAGAAGATAGGTTCGATGAAATTGCTTTTTCTTAGAAGATATTTCTCAGAAATTGGAGGAGATATCAGACATTACAACTGCCAGACTTAGAATGCTCTAGCGTGGTACTGCATAATCAGAAACTTCATTGGTACATGGTTTCAGAAGAGCAAAGAAGATGTAGCCACTTGTTTTCCAAGTGTTGATCTGTAAGACCCAAACCTGGCTGACTAGGCCGCGGTCGACGCCTCACGTCGCTCGGTCCATACACTGACCGAACCTCATAAATTTCCGCCCTAAATTATAATTTTGCCTAAAGGCATGGGCTATCTTAGATTTTTAGCTAATGACCATCTTAGTCATTTCCTAACTTAGATCATTTATATTGACACGCAGCGGAGTATTCTTATCTAACCCTTCATCTAATCCAATCAAGTACTCGTCCGATTTGATTGTCTAGTACATGGTCAGTTCACTTAACTACCATCCAGCTTATAGAACAACCCTTGGACAATTCCAATCACACTGATCCGAGGTTCCATCCCCCTAAACCATTCTACAAGCATCCTAACCGGATATGGATCTATCCATGTATATGATAATTCATACCTTTACCACATCCGCATAGCTCGGTAGTTCATCGGTCCACTGTTCCAGCTAACAGAGGTAGTACATCCAGCTCATCGAGCTGATACACTTGAGCTGAGCTAGGACTGAGCTGTGCCCAACTGGTTGAGCTAGTACATCCAGCTCATCTATCTGGTACACTTGAGATGAGTTAACACTGAGCTATACCCAGCTCTTATACACTTCGACCAGCTGCCATGAGGTCATTTCAACTTACTTGCATATGCATGAGGTCATTTCCCTTTGGTACACAGTCATTCAACCAACCATCCCCACTGACCAAGTTACCATAGAGAAGTCTTCAATGATTAAGGATACACCTCCAGCTCTTCTTAGCTCAAGAAACATCCAGTATCTCCTTGCCTTAACGATTATCACATTATGTCCAACCACGAGACTCACAATGCTCAACAGCTCCTAATTCAATCAACCGACCACCCCATTTGAATTAGAGCTGGTGAGAACTTACTCATGTCTGATCAGCGATACTCAGACTACCATTTAAGAAATCCTTTGTTACTTAACCAACACAATGGCAGTTGGTTCTATGGCAATCTAACCCCTCGGTCCCAACCATCCAAAGGATCACCCATGTCATTGGTCCAAAATCGACCCCTTCCAAACATGCTCCAAAAACTAATTAAAATTCACGATAATTCATGATAAATTCCCACTAAGAGATTCCCATTATCAGAATCCAATGAATCCACGCAGACCATATTGTACCCGAACATGATCAGTCCGGACAAGGCCAAGGACTATGCTCCCGGACCGACCAAGCCTTGGTCCAGTGCCACTGATTCTGAACCACCAGAAATAACTAGAATATAGAGGAACAGAGATATATCAGAAAGGAATGAGAAGAGATGGATCTGACCTTTACCAAACCGCACAGTCCAACCGATCCATTCCTCGGTTAATCTAACCATTTCTGTAACCGATCCACTGGTCCTTGATCCAACCTATTATGACCAATTCAAGGCCTTATCCTAATAGCCAATACCAGCACAATAAAACCACTGAATTACCCTTTCCAGAACAAAGGCGAACAAAATCCATAGCTATGACCCATCGGACCAACCGTCCAATCGTCCATGGACCATGGTTTATGTTTTGGTTTCACTTGGACATTACCTTTTCTCTTTACTAAACCAATTCCGACACCACACCACACCATTCCTCATGCAAATACAGAGTAGGAGATGAAGAGAAATTAATTAAAACAGAGAAGGAAGAGACTGGATGCAACCAATGCAAAACAGATCCAACAATCCCATCAAACCGATCGATTGTTGTGGGTGATGGTTTCATGGCCACCCCTAATACCTTGAACGTGTTCGCTGGAACTTTGAAAAAGATGATCATTTTCGTGACCAGGGTCCTTTATTTATAGAGGAAGGCGTGGGTAAATGACTAGGCCAAGGAGACACCCTTTCGTGGGTGAATGGGCACCTTTTGATCCCATTGCATCCTTTCGGCCATAACTTCTACCACATGCACCCTTTCGCCTATGAACATCCTCTGGCAGATTCCAGATGGGCCTAAATCCAATCCTTATGGCTCTGTACCGAGCCCATAGACTGCCAAAGCCATTGGCCCAATGGCTGGACCTCCTGGCCCAACCGGCTGACCCAACCACGGCCCAGACTGGTCCAACTGCCCAAGACCATACACTCCGTCCAGCTGAGATGAGCTGAGTCCCAGATGACCCAGATGAGTGAGCTACTGATCCAGCTCAGGGAGCTGACCCAAGTTTGTGTGAGCTACACTGAGTTGTCCTGAGCTTGACCTACCTGATCGAGCTACCCAACACTCTACCGACCTAAGGTGAGCTGGTTGCTAGCTGCCCCAGATTAATAAACTTGTACTACAGCTACTGGAGCTGACCCACACCTCCAGGGAGCTACATTGAGCTGCTCCACACTTAGCCTAGCTTGATTGAGCTTCTTTACCGCATCGTCTAGCTGCCATATTCTTGTCCATCTGGTTTTACCTTATCCCCTTCAGCATTTGGTTAAGATTTAGTCTCATAATGCCCTTAACCATCCTTTTAGACCTTGGAACACCTCTCTTTAGGTCATATGACCTGACTGGTTTGTTTCCTCAACCATGGCCTGTCCCGACGGTCCTATCCAGGATCAGGGACATGACATGATCAACCTTCTTTATAGTCAGAGAATTCACAACGTCGAGTTTAAGACTATAACCAAGCGCTAAGTGGGAGGCAACCCACTGTTAAGTAAGTTTTAATTAATTTTTATTCTTCATTTATTACTAATTTTCATTTTTATTCATTTCAGATTTCAAAAAAAAAAAGAGATCCGAGGAAGATAGTCTGCCTAGAGCACCGACCGAAACTTGATCATTGCCGATCGACAGAGTATGCAACGTATCGATTGATAGGCAGTTTACTGTGTCGATCGACAGTCACCATCAGCGAGCATGTATATCATTTTTCCCTGTTACAATTGGTCCTTATGGTTTATTTCTTCCCCAATCTCACACTGTATAATATTGACGAAAGTGTTGTTTAAGTCTGGAGGAGGTATTACTGATATTGTGTTTTATTTTGAGTTTTATAAGAAATAGGAACTTACAGGTCTAGCATCGTTCGACACCCATATCCGACCATCGATCGACGCTCTCTTACAGAGAGAGGCATCAAGTTTATACTTAAGCTAATTAATTATGATTTAATTTTTCTAACCAATCCGGGGCGGATTACACTGGGACAGTGTAATTTAAGTCTGGGGGAGGTTCGCTAATGCTATTTGATTGTTTTTGAGTGTTATATATATATATATATAAGTTTTTCAAAAAGTTTTATTGAGTCAAGAAGGAGACTATGATCTAGATTTATTATTGACTAACCATGCTATAAGCACCATTCTTAGAAGGTTATTTGCAGAGATTACTAGAGATAACAAAGTGGATCATCCTACCACTATATGACACTTTCTTAGAAATTTTGGAGGAACCGAAGATGATTTCCAACACTAATCCTGATATTATTTCTTTCTTTGGGATTCGGTATACATTAGATCAGATTCCTTCTCCAAGTCTGGAAGGTAAATGTTTGTGTGCTTCTGATTCCCCTCTCTCTCCCCTTCAGATTAAAAAAGCATTCGAACAGGATTTGGTGGCTACAACCATTAAAGCTTTATTCATATAATCCTAGAACGAGATAAATGTCAAAAAGAAGTGAACATGATCTAGTGGCAAAAACCATAGGGCTTGATTCATGGAAGCCTATCCAAATATCTCAGTCAATAAAAAAATGATACCCTCAAAAAGAAGGGAGACATTGACTGAGAAGAAGTGAGAAGAGAGAGAGGAAATGAATCAGAGAAGGCTTCCTATGTGTTCAGATACTTGCAGAGGTAAGAGTCCATGTGTCCCTTGATATATACTCCCACGGTAAAACCTGCACTTTTATTTTATGCAAAGAAAAGAATTCAGTAGAGGGGCGAGTCAAACTAGTATTCGCTAAGTTGTTGGTAGAATGGATTTGGTTGCTATACTAGGATAGGGTATATAAAGTTTCTCTGTGATTGATTTGATAGGATGTGGTTGCAATAAAGCAAGGTGACAGTTATACTTAGACAATATGTGAGTCTTCAATTTTAAAAACATCTTTCACAGGCTTGTTTGCTTGAGGACAAGCAAAAGGTTAAGTCTGGGGGATTTGATATAGCCTATTTATTACCAGTTATAGGCTCTATTTAGGGTATGTCATGTGTGTCTAAGCTATTTTTTGAGGTCTTTAAAGGTCCAGGTACGTATTGGAGATATATGGAGATACTTGGAGCTTTTGGAGCATTTGGAGAGGAATAATTTGTAGCTGATCATTGAAGAGAATCGAAGTACGAGATTACCATCGATCGACGATACAACGTATGCGTCGACCGATGTTACATCACAAAGATCGATCGATGTTGCACATCTGCCATCTATCGGTGTTGCACATCTTCCATCGATCGATGTCCAGTTCACAGACAGCCGACTTTCAAGCCCAAGTTAAATACATGACACAAGATTACAAGATTACCCTTGGACGAGTCTTGACCTAGATTTTAAGGATTTATTGCACCAGAAAAAGTGTGTTGGGTATTGGTGAGAGTTTGGTGCAAAGTGCCAAAAGTGTGTGAGTGAGAGGGCTAAGTGTGCACCACCTCACCATAGTTCTAGGGTTTATTTAGGGAGAAGATTCATAACCCCTTAGGAAGATTTGTATTAAAACCCAGTATTTTATCTATGCATTTTATTCAAATTATTATTCTTACTTTAATTATGTTTGAGTAGTTACCAACTAGATTTAGGGTTTATTAATGGTACTGTTAGATTAGCTAAACAATAGAATTGTTAGGGTAATTATTTGATATATTAATACAATTTATTGCTTGTGTTCTAGAGTAGCTAACTAGAACCCTGATAATAGGATAGTTAGGCGCAAACGAGAGCATGATCTACTACCGGATTCTATTCATTTGAGCTAGGTTGCTAGAAACAAACGAGAGTTGATTTAGTCAATCTAGTGAACTTATCTAACAAGATCGTAAAGTTTGACTCAAGAAACCATCGATCGACGCAAAATAATTGCCATCGATCGATGGTCATTTTGTGTCAACAAGCGAGAGCTGAGACATTGGACTTAGTCAATAGATTAGTCGTGCATGCGAGAGCTGTTGTCTTTTAAATTAGATTTCGAGTTCCATGATTAAATACCTTTAACTTCTATCTACTATAATCCACTTACCTACAACCCTTGATCTACAGTATTTACATTTGCATCTCGTCAATTTATTATCATATTTCAATATTTCATTGTTAGCATTTTTCAATATTGCATTTATACCTTCTAATAAGGAATATACTTGACCTAATTACTTGCTACCAATATATATAGTTACCTAGTTTAGTCTTTAGAAGTAAAAAAATCTATTATGTGCCATTGTTCCCTGTGGATTGGATCCCTAAGTACAACATATGATCTCTCTTGACAAGAGTATTATTATTTTGTGTGTTAGGATTAAGAGTTAATTTGACTATTTTTTGTTTAGAATATTTATACCTTATTAGAACATAAAAACACACCCACTTCATATCTTCATATATCTCCAAAACGTACCTGGACTTCTAAAGACCTTAAAACATAGCCTATACACACATAATAGACCCTAAATAGAGCCGAGAACATGGCCTGAAACTGGTAATAAATATGCTATATCAACTCCCCCAAACATAACATGCTGCTTGTCCTCAAGCAA
>CAJHQQ010004302.1:0-30131 GCA_905132885.1 Moricandia moricandioides
GCCTATATATCTGATTGTTGTCCCCCTCAAGCATCATGAAGTGATCTTGGGCATGGACAGGTTGGGAAAGTATCGGGCAACTCTTGATTGTCACCGGGGAAGGGTGCAACTTGAGAACGAGTTTGGACCCCCGATTAAGTACCAGGGAATTAAGCCAATCTCTTGTAATTTAGTGGTTTCAGCAGTCCAAGTAGAAAGGATGCGTGGAAATGGTTGTGAGGCCTTCTTGGCTACCATTTACACTGATGAGGTTGTAGGGGCCTGTGACCCAGAGGGTATACCGTTGGTTCCGGAATTTCAGGATGTGTTTGAGGCACTACAGGGCATTCCCCCTGATAGGGCTGACCCATTCATCATTGAATTGGAACCTGGAACGGCCCCATTATCTAAAAGTCCATATAGAATGACACCAGCTGAGATGGCAGAGCTGGAGAAGCAACTTGAGGAGTTGCTTGAGAAAGGGTTTATACGCCCAAGTGTATCACCTTGGGGAGCACCATCCTATTTGTTAAGAAAAAGGATGGTAGCTTCAGGTTGTGCATTGATTATAGAGGGTTGAATAGGGTGATTGTGAAAAACAAGTACCCATTACCCCGGATTGATGAGTTGTTGGATCAACTCCGTGGAGCCAAGTGGTTCTCCAAGATTGACCTGGCCTCTAGGTACCATCAGATCCTCATTGCGCCAGAGGATGTAAGAAAGATTGCGTTCCGGACCAGGTACGGCCACAATGAGTTTGTGGTCATGCCATTCGAACTGACCAATGCACCTGCTGCATTTTTGAAGATGATGAATGGTATCTTCAGGGAGTACTTGGATGAGTTTGTGATCATCTTTATTGATGATATACTTGTGTACTCCAAGACAAAGGAAGACCATGAGAGTCATCTTCGGGCGGTACTGGACCGTCTAAAGGAACAGAAACTTTTTGATAAGCTGAGCAAGTGTAGTTTCTGGCAGAAGAGTATTGGGTTCCTTGGACATGTGGTGTCTGACCAAGGAGTCTCAGTTGATCAAGATAAGATCAAATGTATCCAGGAATGGCCACAGCCAAAGAATGCTACGGAAGTGAGAAGCTTCTTGGGTTTGGCTGGCTACCACAGGAAGTATGTCAAGGGGTTCTCGAGTTCAGCCCATGACTAAGTTGACAGGAAAGGACGTAAAGTTCACATGGTCTGAGGAGTGTGAGAAGAGTTTCACAGCACTTAAAGACATGTTGACTAATGCACCTGTCCTGGTATTGCCTGAGGCGGATTAGCCTTATGTGGTGTATACTGATGCATCAATTACTGGTCTTGGTTGTGTTTTGACACAACATGGGAAGGTGATCGCCTATGCTTCCCGGCAGTTAAGGAAGAATGAGGGGAATTATCCGACCCATGACCTGGAAATGACAGCTGTGGTATTTGCATTGAAGATATGGAGATCATATCTTTATGGAGCCAAAGTGCAAATACTCACTGACCATAAGTGTTTGAAGTACATCTTCACTCAGCCTGAGCTGAACTTAAGGCAAAGAAGGTGGATGGAGTTTGTGGCAGACTATGATCTGGACATAGCTTACCATCCTGAGAAGGCTAACCTAGTTGCTGATGCTTTAAGCCGGAGAAGGGCTGAAGTGTCGGTTGAAAGGGAAGCTGATGAACTCGAGGAAATGGTCTGGTCACTGCATCTCAACATCCTGGTCGGGGAGAATGAACCGTTGGGATTGGAAGCAGTGAATCAGGCCGATCTACTAACCAAGATTCGTCAAGCACAAGGCTTGGACGAGAACCTCAAGAATGTTGCGTCCAATGACAAGACTGAGTACGAAACGGCGAACAATGGTACCATATTGGTCAATGGAAGGATTAGTGTTCCTAATGATAAGGAACTCAAGGAAGAGATTATGAGGCAGGCTCATAAGTCTAAGTTTTCAGTCCATCCTGGACTGAACAAGATGTATAGGGATCTGAAAAGGTATTACCATTGGGTAAGGATGAAGTCTGATGTTGCTGAGTGGGTGGCTAAGTGTCCCACTTGCCAACTGGTGAAAGCAGAGCATCAGGTTCTCAGTGGTTTACTACAGAACCTACCCATACCAGAATGGAAGTGGGATCACATCACTATGGATTTTGTGACTGGGTTTCCCATGACCAGGAATAAGAAAGATGCAGTATGGGTTGTGGTCGATCGACTGACCTAGTCGGCTCATTTCCTGCCTATCAAGAAAGGGGATGGGGTCGACCGAATTGTGCAAGTGTACCTGGATGAGATAGTGAGGTTGCATGGTGTTCTAGCAAGCATTGTCTCGGACAGGGATCCAAGATTTACATATTATTTCTGGCAGGCTTTCCAAAAGGCCTTGGGAACCAGAGTGAATATGAGCACATCTTATCATCCTCAAACGGATGGGCAGTCTGAAAGGACAATCCAAACCTTGGAGGATATGCTAAGGGCGTGAGTGTTAGACTGGGGAGAGTCTTGGGAGAAACACTTACCCTTAATTGAATTTGCTTACAACAACAACTTCCATACAAGTATTGGTATTTCACCATATGAGGCTTTGTATGGTAGGCCGTTCAGGACACCTCTATGCTGGACCCAAGTGGGGGAGCGTAGCATGTTGGGTCCGGAGATTGTAGAACAGACCACTGAGAAAATCAGGATGGTCAAGGAAAAGATGAAAGAGGCGCAAGACCGCCAGAAGAGCTATGCTGACAAGCGTATGAAACATCTTGAGTTTGAGGTCACTGACCTGGTGTATCTCAAGATGATTACCTTTAAGGGTAGGACCAGGGTTTCTGGGCGAAGGAAACTGGATCCTAGGTACTTGGGTCCGTTCAAGATCATAGAGAGAGTGGGTGCAGTGGCATACAAGTTGGACTTGCCATCAGCAATGGATGCATACCACAATGTAGTCCATGTATCCCAGCTCCGGAAATGCTTGTCTCAACAAGACATTGTCTTGCCTGAGATTCCTGCTAACCTTGGTAAGAACCTGACATTGGAAACATTGTCGGTTTGTATTGTGGATCGGTCAGAGAAGGCAATGAGAAAGAAGACGGTTCCCATGATCAAAGTAGTGTGGGATTACAATGGTAAAGACCTCATCACTTGGGAAACATAAGCAAACATGAAGGTTATGTATCCGGATTGGTACATACAATTTCTTCCTAATGAAACATTTAACATTGATTCGAGGACGAATCCCAAGTTAGTGGGGGAGACTTGTCATGTCCCCGATCCTAGATAGGATCGTTCGGACGGACCATGGTGCAAGGAGACGCACCAGTCAGGTCGTAAGACCTTGAGACAAGCGTATCATGGTCCAATAAGGAAGGTTAAGGGCATCAGGAAGCTGAGACTTAACCAGGATGAGATAGAAACAAGTTTAAAGGACCATGGTGCGAGGAGACGCACCAGTCAGGTCGTAAGACCTTGAGACAAGCGTATCAAGGTCCAATAAGGAAGGTTAAGGGCATCAGGAAGCTGAGACTTAACCAGGATGAGATAGAAACAAGTGTAAAGGAGCTGGACGAGTGACCCGGGAGCTGGACGAGGTCTGGGTCAAGCTCAATCATCTAGGTGCAGCTGGAATTTAGCTCACCTAATTGTGATCAGCTCACAGGAGCTGGAGGACTAGCTCACTCAGCTGGGAACAGTTGGTTGTCAGCTCAACTCAGCTGGAGGAAGTGTTCTAGTCTGGACCAGTGTGGTCGGGTCAGGGCGGTTACTGGGCGAGCCGATGGTCCGAGTGCAAGGTGGTTTGACCAAATTTTTCTTAGCCACAGACCAGGGATTTGTCAAGCTTCCAGGAGTGTGAGCTAAGGCTCAGGTTTCGAAATTTAAAAGGGGGAAAGGAAAGAAAACTGCCAATGGGCAGTTATGGGCGGTTATGGGAAGAAAAGGCTCCCTTTCTTTATTTTTAGAAACTGCTCGGCCAGGCAGTTGGGAAAGGGAGTTAAAATTGATTTCTTATTCATTTTACTCCTTTCTGTCGAAAATATATCCAGATAAACCAGAGAGAACTCGGTGAAGAACTTTGAGTGAGAAAAGAAAGAGAAATCGATTTGTGGTGTTTCCTTGATTGATTCTGGTGAGAGTTGTCTGTGGGATTGAGAAGATGGATACTAGACAGAGAGACAAGGATAAGGAGAGGGAGAAGTAGTAGGAACAAGCCCATGAAGACCGAACCCCTAAGGTGAGAGGCGTGGCCAAGAGTAACCGGAGAACTGGACAACGCCATGGGTTAAGCCCTTGTGAGTCTGGCCGGTTTGGATTGATTAGCCGCTCCTTACTCTGAAATTTTCTACTCTGATCTTTCATCTATGATGTGTTGTGGATTGTTTTATGATGTTGCAGACAAGGAAACTTGATCCCAGGCCTTGGTCGGATCAAAAGACACCATGAAAGGCCTTGGTTTGGCCGGACTGAACTTGGTCGAGATCAATATGATCCAGGCCGGCTCTGTGGATTATATTTATGGGCAACTCTTAGTAATTATTTATCATGAGTTTAAATGAATTTTATTTAATTTTATGAGTTGATTTGATGATGTCCGGTTTAGGCCGGTTTTGTTGATTTTGGTCGAGATCTATATGATCGAGGCCGGTTCTGTGAAATCTGATTGTGGATTCCTTCTAGTTGGGATTCATCATGAATTTTCATGAATTTTAATTAGTTTTTGGATCACTTTTTAAAGGGGTCAGATTGGTATTTTTTTGATGATTTTCATTTTTAGATGAGATCCGACCATGCAATGTGATTGATTCTTGTTTAGTAATATAATCATGTGTTTGTGTGTGTTGTCTATGTTGGAACCAGGACCAGCAATGGACCGTGGTAAGGGAAAAGCACCGTGAGGACCTCGGGCATGAGAAGATGTGTGGTGACTGAGTCGATCATGTTAATTGCGTTATCTTAGTAGTCTATCGTAGTACCTGTGAACTTATGCTAGCCTAATGTGCAACTTGGTTATGCTGAACAAATGAATGTTGTTTGATTCTGTTTATCTATCTATGAAGTAATTATGTTGCCTTATTGACTCTGATTTTTTAGATATATGTTAATGAACCTCATCTTTTGATAATTACTTAGAAAAATATTGAACTTGAAATGGAATCGAACTGGTTGAATTGTTTGGTAAGACTGCGGTCTGGTTGGATTGAGGAATCCAGGATCGGGTCTTACACCATCGCTCGACGGCTAAGGCCTGATGTCGATCGATGATGAAATCAGAAGGACGTGTGAACGAGATTTGATATGTTCACCAAGCTAATTAGACCAGCTCTCGCATGCGCCTAACAACCTAGTTCAATGGAGTCTATTCTGGCACAAAACCAACTCTCTTAGTCGTCCATGTCCTACTTTCGAGATCCTAGTTAGCTACTCTATAATGTAAGCATTAAGCACAACTCGATTGATGGATATTAACTTAACCTAGCAATCCTTGTTTTGGGCTAATCCATGATTGCTATCATTCAACACTAAATCTAGTTGATAACTACTCAGACATAATTAAAGTAAGAACAATAGTCTGAATATAACGCATAGATAAAATATTGGGTTCCAATACAAATTTCCCTTAAGGAGTTGTGAATCTTCTCCCCTAAAACTCTAAAGCTATAATGGAATACTGGTGCACACAATCTTTCACTTGCACACACGCACCCGCGCACGCACACTCTTTCTGGTGTAATACATAAACTATAAATATAAAACCATAAAATATAGGTCAAAACTTGTCCAGGGGTAATTTTGTGTCTTATCTCTAACTTGGGCTTGAAATCGGTTGTCTGTGAATTGATTATTGATCGATGGCAAGTGTGCAGCATCGATCGATCTTGGTCATGTAACATCGGTCGATGCCATGGTTATGTTGTCGATCGACGACAGTCTTGTACTTCGATTTCTCTCAATGATCAGCTATGGATTATTCTCCTCTAAATGCTCCAAAAGCTCTAAGTATCTTCATGTATCTCCAAAACGTACATGGAGCTGTAAAGATCTTAAAACATAGCCTAGACACACATAATAGACCCTAAATAGAGCCTATAGCATGGCATAAACTAGTAATAAATAGACTACATCAATAAGACACAGCGTTGTAACATAAACCTTTATTTTACTGTTGTGACGTCACTAATGACATGGCAAATAAGAGCTAATGACATGGAAAATTAAAAAGTCAGCCGCCAAACGAACACATAACTCATCCTTATTAAATCAACCATCAAGTACAATGTAAGTCAGCCGAAACATGAATACTATTTCAGTAATTAATCCTTCGCTAATAAATCAGTTATAATTAGCATGGAAAATCTTAAGTCAGCCGTATCGTCAAATAAATCGGCCTATAAATGAATGTTATTCTAGCAATTAATATTTTGCTGATAAGTCAGTCGTAGCTAAGCTGAGTTTACTATTAATCTAGCCAATTACGGTTGATTAAATATAACTCAGCCGTAACAACATCTCATAAGTCAGCTGTTATTTAATAACACCCCCAACCGATGATCATTAAATCATCCGGCGAAACACAACTCAGCTGCGTCTTATCTACAACTGAGTCAAATTTTCGACAAATCACCGCGCCAATGTATAAGTTAGCCTTAACTTGTGTATGTAAGTCAGTCGTTATCCCATACACAAGCCAGCTATCTATAAGTCAGTCGTCACTAACGGCTGACTTATGTTCATACGTCAGCCAATTTCTCATAAGTCAGTTGTGTTGTTTAACTCAGTTGCATCGTAACCATTACACAGCCGTAAAATAGTTTGCAGTGCTCTACGGCTGAGTTCATTAATCCACGTCAGCTATTTCCTATGTGGTGCCGGTTTTTTTGCTTATGTGGCATTAAAAAGTGATGACATTTTTGTAAATATGTTTTTTCACAACGTAATAAAAGGGCACGCTGGGTATTAAAAAAATGGCAGTGATAAAAAAAATTGTATTGTTCTGGTCATATATCCTAAAATGTGTGTTGCTTGATTCAACTTTCCTTTAGGTTATTCATCAAACTATTCTAGTCGCAACAAGTCTGAAATTTCTTGAAGCCAATAATTATAAATGTTATTATCATCCTATTCTTCCTATACTCAAGATTCCAAGTCTTTTTAATATATAAAATAAATTCTTATATTTATTCTTTATATTATATATTGATTGTGTTTATAAACATATATTTCAAGTTGATGTTTTATTTTCAAATAACATAATGATTGATGTTTCTGCAATCATTGATGGAATAAAGATCTATATGACATTTGTTTATGGTGATCATGTCGTAGAACGCATGGAACTAGTTTGGGAACGTCTTACGTGTTTCTCCCCAATAAAAATGGGCCATGGTTCATGATCGAAGATTTAATGAAATAATAAACCACTCTGAAAATGAAGGTGGTAGAAGACGATCAGATTCTTCTTTTCTCCCATTCAAGAAAATGATATCAGATTATGGAATGTTGGAATATCCTTGTTCAGGAAATATGTTGTGATGGGTGGGTAAAAGGAATCAAGCAACTGTGAAATGCCAGTTAGACTGGGCTCTTGGAAATGCTAGCTGGCATGATAAGTTTGCTCACTCATCGATTCAATACCTAAGGCTATGGTGCTCGGATCATCTCCCATTGCTCATGAATATTCTATCAAATCCGTTCAAAGTGAGAAAGAATCTCAAATTGATAAGAGATGGTTAGATTGTGAGGAAATAAGACAAGTTATATAAGATGGGTGGAACTCCCCAGAACTAGCCTCAGATGCGAATATCATGGCTCATATTTCAAGTTGTAGGAAAGCTCTAAGTCTTTGGCGTAGACAAAATGACCTCAATTCAGAAAAGCAAGTCGAGGAATTGAAAGAGAAAGTTGACGCAATGTATGCCGATGATAATGTGACTACTTTACAGCTTTCAGATGTTGTGAAAGAACTCTCTGACGCTCGTAAGGAGGAAGAAATATTTTGGAAACAAAAGAGTGAGATCTTATTGCTAAGGGAAGGTGATATGAATTCAAAATCCTTTCAATCTGACTAAAGAGAGACGAGCACGAAATAAAATCACTCGGTTGGCAAACTCTTCTGGGAATATGGTTGAAGATGAAGAGGGTATGGTAGCCATTGCTACCAGTTCCTTCAGGAGTCTGTTTGAGTCATAGTTACCTTCAGAGATAGATGAGGCTTTGGGAAATATCTCTTTGACTATCATAGCAGAAATTAACCAAGCTCATACTGCTCCGGTTACTGAGTGGGAGGTAAAGCTGGCGCTCTTTGCTATGCATCCTGAGAATGCTCCTGGACCAGATGGTATGAGTGCACTTTTCTATCAGAAATTTTGGGATATAGTGAAGGGAGAATTTACTCGTGGGAGAATTGACTTGTATGGTCCATGAGTTTCTTTTTCAAGACATTGTTGCACATGGAATAAATGATACAAATATATGTCTCATTCCCAAAACAGATAAGCCTACTGATATGGCTCAGTTCCGGCCTATTAGTTTGTGCAATGTGAGTTATAAGATAATCTCGAAGGTCTTATGCATGAGACTAAAGAAAGTGTTACCAGACAGAATTTCTGAAATTCAATCAGCTTTCGTGGCAGGAAGACAGATTACTGACAATATTATGATAGCACAGGAAATGTTCTATTCTCCGGACGAAGATAAGTGGAAGACAAAAGAGGATAGACATTAAGACTGATATTAGCAAAGCGTATGATCGAATGGAATGGATCTTTCTAGATATTTTTGGAAAAAAATGGGTTTCTCTGATACCTTGATTAAATGGATCATGAGATGTGTTTCCTCAATCAAATATTAGGTCCTTATGAATGGTCAGCCAAGGGGAAATATTTTGCCTCAGAGAGGACTGCGTCAAGGAGATCCTTTGTCTCCTTTCATTTTTATTTTATGCACGGAAGCGCTCGTGTGCCTTCTTAATCATGCAGAGAATCAAGGAAAGATAAATGGGATGCGTGTAGCACGTGCTAGTCCCTTGGTTTCCCACTTGTTTTTTGCTGATGATAGCAGTTTCTTCTGCAAGGCGAAGCCCCGTGAATGTGATGAAGTAATGAAAGTTGTAAAGGCATATGGGAAAGAGTCTTGGCAATGTATAAATTTTGAGAAAATCTCACTCCTCTCTGGAAAGAGAATCCCTGATGATATAAAGCAACAAATTAAAGATACGCTGGGCATTGATAATGAAGGTGGCATGGGAACCTATCTTGGTATTCCAGAGGACATAAGTAGATTGAAATGCAAGTTATTTTCTTTTCTTAAAGATAAGCTAGATCATAGGATCAATGTTTGGTCTGGTTGATGGTTGTCTAAGGGTGGAAAGGAAATACTTATAAAGCTATAGCATTGGCGCTTTCGACATAAGTTATGTCAAGTTTCCTACTTCCCCTGGAAATATAAGAAAATAGCGAGTGTCATAGCACGTTATTGGTGGAGCTCTAATCCTCCTAACATAGGTATGCATTGGGAAAAATGGGAGAATTTGTGTTGTCCAAATGAGGAAGGCGTAATTGGATTTCGCTTGATACATGAGTTTAATCTAGCACTCCTGACAAAACAATTGTGGCGCTTGATCCAGTTCCCTGACTCTCTCCTTGCAAGAGTTCTTCGTGGGAGATATCACCATACATGTTCAATTTTGAAATCGACTGGATCTGTATCTCCTTCGTATGTATGGACAAGCCTGATGGAAGCAAAGCCTTCATTAATGCTGGGGATTCGACAATATGTGCATTTCGTATACCAGATTAATGTTTTGGAAGATCCAAGGATTCCTATAAATCCTGCAAAACATTCTATACCAGTGGCACCAGTGGTACATCCACGAATGACAGTGTCAAACTTCATGCATGGCACTCCAAAAGTATGGAATGTGGGGAATCTAGATAAATTAGTGGTTCAAGTTGATATCTATTGATTCAGAGTTTGGCGGTTAACCAATCCCATAGAAAAGATAAATACAGCCAGAGCTATAATAAGAGTGGGACGTATACGGTAAAATTTGGATACTTGGTGGCTAGGAATATATTATATCATTCTTTTGATGTAATGTTTCAGAGCCTAGCATAACAAAGCTACAAGCTGATGCATGGAAAATCAAAGCTCCACAAAAAAATGAGGCATTTAATTTGGCAAATGTTATCGGGTTATCTGGCGGTAACAAGGAATTTAAAATATCGCCATATGCGATGTGATAATCTTTTCCCAAGATGTTAGAAATAATATGATTATGTTAACCATGCAATTTGCGAATGTCCATCAGCTCTACAAACATGGGCCCTTGCCTCTACGCCTTCATGTCATATATTATTTCTTATCTCGAGTGTTTACACCAACCTAGATTATCTATTTTGGAGAAAGAGTGAAATAGAGGATCCGGAGTTAGACAGAGATCCATACGCTTGGATTTTCTGGTATCTCTGGAAAGTTAGGAATGATAAGCTATTTAGAGGAATAACGAGAGATCCTCTTGAGCTGGTTAGATATGCCAAGGGCGAATGCAATGCTTGGTTTGAAGCCAACTCAATGCCAATGGAGATAATTCCATAACAGCCTCAAGAAATAAAAGTTGTAAGCTTAAAAAGTATTTGCGTGGTTGATGGGTCATTAACGCCAGAATACAATTGTAGTAGGTGTGGATGGGTATATCTTGATGATACTGGGAAAGATCAGCTCATGGGTTTGAAAAATATGAAAAGAAGATTATCAGTACACTCTGAATTAGGAGCTCTCATTTGGGAAATGGAGAATATGGCACAACATACTACTTGTCAACACTTCGGTACAGATAGTAAGGACGTAATAGCAATGATCAAGGATCAAAAGTGTGGGCAAATTATTCAACAGAGCTATCGGAGTTCGCAGACATACAAGTTTGGTTTCAAGACTTCAAGATCATTCATATTCCGAGGAATCACAAGACAGCAGACGGGCTAGCCAAGACAGCTCGAGATTTCCATAAGAGTCCTATTTTTGTTGGTTATTCAATCCTGGTCGGATTCCCAGACCACCTCTAGTTTGAGTGATTGAACAGTCTTTTGATGTCAAAAAAAAAATGAATCAAGAATGTGGAAATTACATACAAATATGCGGTTTATTTAGCGGAGTGGCCAAGTATATATATATATATATATATACGATAACTGGATGCTACAGTTTAATTATATACCAAATATGAGCTTTCGACTTTTAGTTTGAGTAGTGGCCAACCTTTTTAATAGTTTCGTATAGGTCGGGGTGTTTTACCCCAAGTTGAAGTACCTACCTAAGCCTGAACCAAAAAATCCGCAACCGGTTCCGAACTGTTATACAAATATATGGGCTTAGTACTTTAGAGTTTGGAAACTATGATCCGAAGATATCCAAAATTATTTAAATATGTTAATGTTTTTATATATGTTATTGTAATGGATATTTTATAGTATTTTAAAGATTTTTGTAGTTTGTTTTATTTTTTTACTTTGAATACCTTTTATAGTTTAACTAATTTTAAATTAGATAAATATTCTGAATTCTTTTTTTTGTCAATTGTTCAGATTTTAAAAAAATATATGGACGACTTTAGACATTCGTTACAATCTGATCTGAACCAAACCGAACTTGGCCCGATAATTAGTAGAACCCAAATGGGACTTATGAGCATAATACCAAAAACCAAAAATCCGAATCAACCAAACCAAAACCGACGGACCTTCAAACGCGTAGGCCTAGTTTCGTAGTTCTCATATAATAATAAAAAAAATTTAGCATAATAATATGAATTTCTAAAATTGATTTTTATATTCGTATATGGCAGTTTAATACATCTATTACATGTAATTTACGTCACTATTTACATTAATAATTTGGCATAGGGATGTCGAAATGAGATACCTCGCTCAATTAAACCCAGGTCATAGTGAGCTCGGATCTTCATGAGCTAGCACAGCTCAGCTCATTTACTATATGAGCTTTAATATGTAATCTCAAACTCAGATCACTAGATCATGAGTCAAATGAGATAACTCGCGATCAAATATAAAAATAGAAATTATAAAATAAAATACAGAATTTTTAATATAATTTAATTTTAAATATTAAAAAAACAAAACATTAATATTAAATACTAAATGAAACAACCACCTCATAAAATAAATCAAACCTAAATCAGTGATCCAAACATTTATTCCACATAAGAATTTTGAGATGATTCATCTTCAAAATCTTTATCTTTTCAAATCATAAAGATATATTCTGCATGAGAGTCTTAAGAATATTTTGTTTTACATTAATTCTAAGGAGATATATGATCTGAGGATTGATATCAATATAAATTCATGGTATATATATATATATATATATATGATTGAAATCTGAAGCAAAGTTTGGAGCCGTTAGTTGTGCTGAGATAAAGTGAATCATATTAATATGTGAATATCTTTCATATTAATAACCCATCTACAGACTCACATTCACAAATATATTTTTAATATCTCATTATGCGCATGTCCACTACCTAGTTAGTTACTATATAAAAACACTGGTATGGAATTATGTCGTTTACTCAATAATCAATATAGAAATTTTGAAGGGAAATTTGCCTCAAATGGATTTTGTTCTCTTTAGCGTTACAAATAAATATAGAGTGATGAGTACATCTCAGTAGCAGGTTGGAACATGAGAATGATTGTGTGAACAGACACGTGGCTGCTTGTGATTGAAAGAAGTTTGTTACAAGATAAAAGAAGCTCTGCATGTCTTCTTCATTAACCAAGAAAAATATTGAGAGTGTTAGATCATTTTCTTCCTCTAGATTATGAGTTCTTATTCTCCATTGAAATTTTGGAGATTTGTTCATGTTGTTTTAGAATCGTTCTCATTCATAGATTCTTTACACTTGAGCTACGTTTCATTGTATTCTGAATGGTGAAGCGATTATCGTAGTGGTGAAATGGTTTAACTCTATCATTTAGTTCTTTGCTTTCTTCGAGATTTATATCAATGATGGGCTTGCCATATTGATTTTTCAAGAAATGACAGAATTTGAAAATTAGACTTTAATATAAAACTAAAATTTTAGGATCATAAATTAGTAAATAAAAATTAATTAAAATGTGGGATCCTGTGTTTTTCACTTTCTGCACTCCACTAGAGCTTATTGACCAGCTCATGCTGGTCCTCTGTCAGCTGGTCCTTTTTCTTAAAAGGATAAACCCAATCCCTAAATCCTTCTAAACCATAGTTCTTCTATTGCTGATCTTTTCGAATCAGCAAATGGCTATGAAACCAATGACACGATCTCAAACGGGGTTATAGAGAATTTTCAGAAGGTCAAAAAAGACTGAATGTTTGCCTACCATGAATAGAGCAAGAGGAGAAGAAGGCAAGTATCGGATTAGTGGGTAACATGAACTGATTTCTTTTAAAGAGTAAACTGGGTCATTGATTAGTTAAAGGGACTCATGTGGAAAACAATCACCAGTAGGCTAAGATAAAATTACTTATTCAACATCATGGCCGGTTCTGGGCTAAACACCGTAATTAACCAATTATATTATATAAATAATTTAATATAATGGTTTAAGGACTTGTCTTCTTGTCCTTCTAATCTCAAGTTCAATTCCAATGTTCCTTTTTTCACTTAAATATTTTTTTAAATAATGATAACAGATAAATGAGATGTGATTGAGACACAATTACTTTTTAAATTAACCTTTGTTTCTTTTGAATACATGTACATCAAAATTAAAGAATTCAAAATCAATAGAAAATCTAACTATTTACTGTACTCTAACTAGGAAAATTGGTCATTTCATGAAAAATCAATGTTCTTCATCGTGGACTGAGTTACTGCATCTTTCAATTTTCTATATAGTTCTTATCGTCTCTATCCTTTGGTGATTATTATAATACGATTAAGAAATTTTTAAATTAAACATAAATTTATGGGCAAATTTATCAAATAAACTTTTTAAAGTTTTGTCACTAAAATAGTGTTCAAAAAAATCAAAATAGACTTGTGGTTTTATTTTTAAAATTTTAAAATTTATTTTATTTTTTTAATTTTAAACCTCACTTCAAAACTTCATCCCATAATTCTAAATCCGAAGTCTTGATTAGTTAACCTAAGGAGTATAAATTTTAATTACATCATTTAATAAAATCCATTTTAGTTATTTTTCTCGTTGAAGTTTATTTTCATAACAAAAAAAATTAGATATATCCTATGGTTTTCTTTAAATTTATAGCATAATTTAGCTCTTTAATTTTCTAATAAAATTCAATAACATGTTATAAAATACAATTCGTTTTCACATGATTCGACTAAATTATAATGTTTCCTTATATAAAAACACTCGATTATACAAGTTCGCTAAAACACTTCATTATTCAAAATTGATGAACACTTTTACAAGAAAAAAGAGTAAACAAAAAATTATAGATATTATATAATTTATTTAAAAACAAAATAAACTTTAATATGTTAAAAATGCAACAAAAAATAATTGTAACTAAGGGGCAGCATTTTCCGGTTATGCTTTAGGCGCCATTTGATCCTGGACCGGCACTGTTCAACATGAGAGCTTTTTTATTGGCATCCAAACATCATTGAAATTTAGGGGAATACGACTACTCACTCGTTTGGAGGAGACTAGAACTTCTAGCAAATAGCAACCCATGCATATTCAACTGGTTTAATGTTTGTTTGTTTTTTTGGTGTAAGGTTTAATGTTTGTTTGCGGTAGTATGTAACTTTCCTTTTTTATATATGGAAAGAAAAATGTGTGGCTGTTGTTAGATTGAAACATTATGAAGAGAAAGTTTTTTAGTTTAAACTAATGTTTCTTCAGCACGGCGAGTTGCGTGTTTTATGGCCCTTTGGTTTCGTTTATTTATGGCGCTTTCAACATTAGCCTATGAATAGGCTTAAGAATATCTCTAAAGAACCTGCATCACGGATTCTGTATTTGTAAAAGTTACTCTGCTACTGAGACTTTCAAAGTAAAGTCAGATGAGACTGGAATCACCAAAAAGAAAAAACAAGTTGGAAGTATCAAACCCAAATACAATACGAAAGATAGCATAAGCCATTAAAGGTTCGTATCTATCTCATCGAGCTATCCGATACATGCAAAAGCAAAGACGTGTCTCTACTACATTATAAGCCAACTCCCCAAGTAGAAATCGACGTCCCTGCTCCAATGTATTATGCTAAAGTAATTCACTCCTCCCTGCCAACAAGGATTTTGAGCAATTAAATCAATTACATTCCAAGAACCTAATGACTCAACTAGACAAGTTAGGTATGACTCTGAGTGGCAAAGAACAAGCCGTCTCAGTTAAGTTCATGTCTGATAATTTCAAGCGTCAACAGATAATGTAACTTAATCTGTAGACTACAAGTTTCTCTAACTAACAGGGTTTGTAACAATCATGAAGTTACTGCTTCCCATCAAACACATTAATACAAAAGACCACCAAACTATCTCTCCTTTTGCTGGATATCAATCAGTCTCGTGATACAAAATCGAATCCACAAACCAGAGGTTTCTATGCTTAAAAACGAGATAAAACGAAAGGAGAGTCATACCATTTGATAAGCCAGCCAAAGAGGAAATGCTGCATAATGGGAACCTTCTCGAGCACTTCAACTTTGTACATCTTAAGCAAACCGCTATTCACTTTCTTCCAGTTGGGTACACCGCTAATATCATCAAGCAACGGGGAGTGCTCAGCAAACAACCCTTTCTTCACCTTCTTCACAAACCCAATACAGGACAAGTACATGTACTCACTAGAGAAATTTTCCAAGATATCATCGTTGTGAATCGATTTCGGCTTCATATACTTATGATCAATCAACTGAGAGCTCCCAAATATAAAAGGCAAGAAATGGTAATCATCAAGTCCCCATACTCCATGAGAACCAGCAGGCTCTAAGCAATAAACAATCTGCAACTTTCGCATCAATTCAAGATACTTCACAAAAACCCTAGCCACCACACCATGGTAATCTTCCTCCTTGATGATCCCCATCTTCGCTAAGCAATACAGCCACGCCGCGAAGTTTGTCTCGTGCCCGGTTCCGTAATCGATTCTGCTTGCGTTTCCGAAGCTATCGAACAAGTAAGGAACGATCTCGATCGTGGATTCTTTGAACTCATCGGGGAGAAACTCAAGGATAAGCGATTCGCCTTTCTCAGCGAGACGATCGTGCCATGACCTAAACGAGATGTTACCGTATCGAGAGGACATTTGAACAGGAGGGATCTCGTCGATCCATTGCAACAAGGTCTCGAGGATTGAAACAATGGTGGCGACGGTGGGTGAAACATGACAAGGATCTGAGATTTTGTGTCCGCGGATCGATTCGGATAGAGAGACTACGAATCCTAAGAAGTTCTTGAAAGAGGCTGATTCCTGGAAGCGGCGAATGTCATCTGGGGAGTGGATTCTCTTGACGGGACGTTGAAATTGATACGGCGGAGTGACGACAGGGACTTGCTCCGCATGAGGAACGGGGGAGAGGATGATCGCCTGAGAGTTGTGGGGGAGATTGATAGCCGGAGCTCGGATCGGGCGGTAGTTTGGTGGCGGTGACATATCGGGTAATGAAGCTAGAGGTGGCGGCTCGGAAATTGTTGGTCCGCCGCAGTTCGTACAGCAACCGGAGTGAGGATAAGCGGAGGACGGTGGTTCGGTGGGCGATTTCCCCGGCGTGTGTTGGTCCTTTGGTGGTTCCATTTCGCAGATCAGAGAGGTGCGAGAAAAGTTGTCAGAAATGCAAAACTATTTGGTGTTTCAATAAATATAAGATTTCTCTAGGCAACCGGCTGATATATCTCTTAAATTTAAATATTATTTAATATATTCAATGTAAAACGATTTTTTTTTAAAAACAATTGCTCGCAATGGGTTTTAATAGTTTTTTGAGAAAGTTTTAAAATAGTTTTGTCCCGTACAATTTGAAGAAATACCTAATTAAACCAGTAACTAGGTCAAATTTCAAACCAGTTTCGAAAAGCTACTATTATTGAATCGATTTTTCACATTTAAACTCTCAGATTAAAAGTTAGAGAGGCTAATAAGGTTTATATCCTTAATTAAAAAAATGGAAAAAGTATAAATTAGCTAAAGATAAAAGAAAATTTAATTTTTTTATTTAATAATAATAATAATAATAAACTATCTAAACCAATGATTCTGTTTTGTTTAAAATTTGAAATAGTCGGTTGGGTTTCGATTCCAACAAAGAGAAAAAGATTAGTGGTGAAAATTTACTCTTAAGAGTGGAATGGTTATCAATGAAAGGAATTTCTTTTTCGATAGCTTTCTTTTTTTAATGTTTGTGTGTTCATTAATACTAGTCTAGCAAATATAAGCATTTCATTTTGAGAGATAAGCCTGTGATTTAGATGAATTATCAAGTTGAATTGAAAAAAGTAGAAGTTGAAAATGTATTTCAAATTGTAGTTTTCTGAAATATTAAATATATATAATTAACCTATATAAACGTCTAAAGTGTATTTTTATTACATTAACATACTTGTAAAACTAATTGTATTTCAAAATATACTTTTTATTACGATAAACTTTGTAACATATTTTATTTTTACTGATGATCAACGCCAATAAAGTAAATTTCATAAGTTTGTATGTATCAATATTTAATAAATAGTACTTTGTAACTTATATTTAAATTCTATACCAATCTAAATGTTGAAATTATATTTAATCTCTGAATACAAAATATAATATGATATTTAAATTTTAAAGGAGTATTTATTCTCTCGAATTCACAGCATTTATCTAATTGTACATTATATATACAGTAGCTAAATCTTTTACAACTGATAAAAGATTTCTTGTTGACATTATTTGAATGAAAAGTTGAAACTGCAGAGATTATTTTTATAGCTGACCCCTAGCTCTAGGGGTGGACGTTCGGATACCCGTTTGGGTTCGGATCGGGTATTTCGGACTTCTGAGTATTTCGGTATAGAGGTATTGAATCCGTTCGGGTATTTTTGTACTTCAGTTGGGATTTGGATATTTTTAGTTCGGATTCGGTTATTTCGGGTCAGGTTTTCTGATATTTATATTTTGAAAGAAAAAAATTAAAATTTTCCTTTCTCAAGTTTCTTGTATATAAAAATATAAATTTCACTTAACTGATTTATTATTTTTAATAGATTGAATGATTAATAAATTTGGAGATAACATTTCAAAAATAAAAAGACACTAATTTGGTTATTGTTTTTAAATTTTAGATATAACTTTTGTTAATGCATGAAACAAAAAGCTTGGCATACATTTGAAGTGAGTATCAAATCATTTTATTCGTAATTATATGTATATTATATGATTTTAAAGCACGTATAACATCAATATATAGATATTTTAAATAAATTGAGAGAGGTAAACTAGAAATATAAGTTAAGTATACATATGTTCGGTTATCTTCGGATATCTTCGGTTAAATTTCAATAGATATTATTAAATTTTAAAATAATTTATTTTGATATTTTAAATATTACTTTTTATTTATTAATAAAAGTTTAGTGATTATTGTCAATTATTAATAATTGAAAGTTAAGATTTAAAATGTGAATACAAAACTCTTTTATAAATAAATATGGAGATGGTCTGTAGCTAAGTTGATTAGCTAAGATATAGAGTAAATCTCTCAAATATATTTTTTAAAAGTTTTTGACATAAAATAGACACAAAGAAAAAATGACTAAAATAAACTTTTTTATTTTAAAAATTTTAATATTTTTTTACTTTTTTTTTAATTTTAAACCTCACATCCAAAACTCCATCTCATAAATTTAAACCATAATTTTAGATTAGTTAATCCAAATGGTATAAATGTATATTTACACTTTTTAATAAAATTTATTTTCTTTATTTTTTTCTTAAAATCTATTTTGATAACAAAATTTTTTTTAAGATTTATTTTTTTGATATGTAATTAAGTTATCTTTTTTTTTGCCATCTGATATTTTTATTAAAACACAACATTATAATGCTAATAAAAGGATACTACAAGTTCGAATAAGAGAACCGAAGTCCAAAAACAGAAACTAAGCCGGCGATTAAATGAACCATAATCTCATAGACAATAGCCAACGCTTGAAAGATGGTCAAACCCGGAGCCAAAGTGACCATAACCATCACTCCTAAAACATTGAACAAAGTATAAGTTACCATTGAAGATTGGGGTAGGGTAAATAAGGGAGTTGCATTAATAAGCATAGGATTGTGATCACTGGAAGAAACGATTCGAAGCTCCCAATCTATTGAAACTTCACGAACTTGAAATCACACAATCAACTCGAAAATCGCTATGACCCAAGATTGGATTTTGGAATCCGCCTGCAAATACCCCAAGCCCGAGCCAAAACTAACCATGGCAACTCAACATCAAAGGTAGAAGCTTAGAAACGATAGAAGAAACAAAGACACAACTGAATACAAGCCCTAAAGTAGACTCAATTCCAATCATAAAAAGAAACGAACCAGCTCGATAGTTAATAGATAACTGCTGTTGTATACTGCGCCTCCTCCTCCTATGCGCCATCGCACCAGTGCACCCTTCGAATCCAACTTCAACTCGCCATTGAACTTTGAAGGGTCTCACTAGGGGTGGGCATATCAGTTTAGTTTAGGGTTCAGTTTGGTTTGGTTAATTTAGGTTTAATAAAACTCAACCCAATCAAAAACAAAGTAGCTTTGGTTGGGGTTTGATTTGGGTTTAGTTTGGTTTGGTTTAGTTCGGTTTGGTTAAGATTTAGTTCGGTTCACCTTATTATGGTTTGTTTGGTTCAGTGCAGTTCAGTTTGGTTATAAAATATGTTGGTATTAGTTTGATTATAAAAATAATTAACGTACTAAAAGACTACTTGCATTTATCTTCGATCTTTATTGATCCTAGAAGAATTTATGGTAGATAATCTTACCTTTAGACAACATAAATTGGAGAATTTACGAGACAAAACGGCGACAAGATTTTAGATGATTAATAGTTTTTAGGTTTCTTTTTGGTACAATCTTTAGGTATTACATATTAGGATTACAACTAGAAAATATATATATATATATATATATATATATATATATATATATATAAGAGTATTATTTGTATCAAAAATAAAAAAACATAGAAATTAAGAAAAAACAACTTTAACTAAAAAAATTTACAATATGTTAATATACATTATATATCTAATTTATTAATAGATAAAAATATATTGAGTTATCGGTTTGGTTCGGTTTAAAACTAAACCAAACTATTCGGGTTGAATAAAACATGAACCAATTGGATTATGAAAAGAACACGATTTAGTTTAACTTCGGTTGGATTGGATTGATTCGGTTTAGATTTCCCCCCCCCCCCCCCCTAGGTCACACCATGCGCCTTCTACGCGCCTCCATATCACGGCAAGGCCAACCGAGCCTTACACAACACGATTTTCTCAATATAGCCGGTATTCCATTAACCAACCACCACAGCCCATAGATCTGACGAGATCAAGGTCCGCTGAGTCCGATCTGAACCTCTTCACTTCAATCCAGAGATATGAAGCTTTTGATCAGATTTAAAATCATTTAGACTATGGAAAAGCACATGAAACAGAAGGAAAAATGCCCCACCTTCTCGCAGACTCAACGACAAACCGCGGCCGGCCGGAGAAGGTGGAGAGACGACGACTTGTTTTTTTGTTCTCCCTTGCTCTCGTTTTTTTTTATAATTAAGTTATTTCAAACTTAAGTAATAAAATCTATACTAATAAAAGGGAGGTTTTGAGGCTCCAGAGAGCGTCCACATCAGCGTAAAATCTTTCTTCGAAAAAGTGACACGTGGCATTACAAAATAAATAATATAAGTAAAAATAAATAAATAAAAAATAAGTAAATATATTTAAAAATATAAATATTATATTAAACATAGTAATATTATCATTTAAGTAAATATATTCAGAAATAGAAATATTACATTAAACATTTATAGTAATATTATCATTTAAGTAAATATATTCAGAAATATAAATATTACATTAAACATCTATAGTAATATTATCATTTAAGTAAATATATTCAGAAATAAAAATATTACATTAAACATCTATAGTAATATTATAATTTAAGCAAATTAATTTAGAAATAGAAATATTACATTAAACATCTATAGTAATATTATCATTTAAGTAAATATATTCAGAAATAAAAATATTACATTAAACATCTATAGTAATATTATCATTTAAGTAAATATATTAAGAAATAGAAATATTACATTAAACATATATATTAATACTATCATTGATATAAGAAAAATAAAAAATAAGTATACAATATAAGAAAAAAAAAACAATAAGTAAATATATAATTTAAAACAAAGGATTTTAAACAAAAATATTATAATATTATTATTAACATTATAATAAAAACAAAAATTAAATAATAATTAAATATAAAATATAAAAAAACAAGTAAATATAGAATATAATAAATGGAAACTAAATTACACATCGATTTGAAAAATATATAGTAAAATAAATAATAGTAAATATACAATAGGATAAATATAAATATTACATTAAACATCTATCGTAATATTATAATAACATAATAAAAAATAAATAAACGGTAAATATTCAACATAAGAAATAAAAATATTACATTAAACATCTATTATAATATTAGAATAAGTAAATATACAATAGAAGAACTAGAAAGATTACATCAAAAATCTAGCATAATATTAAAATAAGTAAATAAATAAAATATATATGAAAATAAAATGTATAGTAAAATAAATAATAAGTAAATATACAATAGGACAAATACAAATATTACATTAAATATCTAGCGTAATATTATAATAAGTAAATATATAATATAATAAAAATAAATAATAAGTAAATATATGATACAAGAAATTAAATATAACATTAAACATATATTGTAATACTGGAATAAATAAATATATAGTATAAGAAATAGAAATATTACATTAAACATTTATTGTAATATTAAAATAAGTAATTATATAAAATGTATAGTAAAATAAATGTATAATAAATAAATAATAATCAAAAATACAATATGAGAAATATATATATTACTTTAAACCTTTATCGTAATATTAGAATAAATAAATATATAATTAGAAATATTACATTAAACATCTGTCGTAATACTAAAATAAGTAAATAAACAATATAAGAATAATAAGTAAATATACAATATAAGAAATAGAAAAAATACATTAAACATCTATCAGAAAAATTTATATTAAAATGAAGAATAAGTAATTATATAATATAATAATAAAAATATTATATTAAACATCTATCGTAATATTACCATATATATAAAATAAATAAAATTAGAGTAAGTAAATATATAGTATAAGAAGCAATAAATAATAATTAAATATACATTATAAAAAAATATATAATAAGTAAATATACAATATAAGAAAGAAAAATATTACATTAAACACTTATCATAATATTATCATTTGATATAAAAGAAAAAAAATTAGAATAAGTGAATAAATAATATAAGAAAAAATAAACAATAATAAAATATACAATATGAGAAATGAAAAAAAATTAAATTAAATATCTATTTTAAAAAGTGTATAGTAAAATAAATAACAAGTAAATATGCAATATAAAAATAGAAATATTACATTAAACATCTATTATAATATTGGAATAAGTAAATATAAAATATAAGAAAAATAAATAATAGGTAAATATACAAAATAAGAAATAGAAATGTTATATTAAACATCTATCGTAATATTATCATTTAACATAAAAGCAAAAAAATTAGAATAAGCAAATTGACAATATAAGAATAAATAAACATACAATATAAGAAACATAAATATTACATTAAATATCTATTATAATATTAAAATAAGTAAATATACAAGAGAAAAAAAATAAATAGAAAATGTAAGAAATAGAAAAACTATATTAGGCATCTATTTGAAAAATGTATAGTAAATATACAATATAGAAAATAGAAACAATACATTAGACATCTATTATAATATTAACATTTGATATAAAAGTAAAAAATTAAAATAAGTAAATATATAATATAAGAAAAAATAAATAATAAGTAAATAAAAATATAAAAATATTATATAGTTAATATTTGAAAATTAAAATAGTTCCGCGCGTAGCGCGGATTAACCCCTAGTAACTATAAAAAGAAAGAAAAGAAAATGGAGATGGTCTTAGTCCCATAATACTCAGCGGCTATTGCGATAATCAGGTTTAACCCACAGAAATGGCTTGGCCACGTCTCTTTTCAAGAACCCTAAAATCAGACAAGCCAATACTTCGATCACTTCCCAAAATCTCCTCGTCTTCCCCAAGTCCGAACCCTAATTTCACAACCCGACCTTTCTCCACCTCATTCCTCATCACCAAAACGCCAGATAAATTCAAAAAGAAGCGGAAGAAACCTGAATCCGCCAGAACCAAACCCGTTCAACACGACTCAACCCGACTCCAACATTTCGAATCCCTCGTCACACGCGACGCCCATTTCCGATTCCTAACCCGATCCAAAGAATTTATCTCGAAGCAGCCGGATCGAATTCTCCGCCTCGACGACGCCGGCAAGCTTTACCGTGAGCTAGGGTTCCCACGCGGCCGTAAGGTGACTCGTTACATCCCTAAACACCCTCTTATCTTTCAGACGTATCGACACAGCGATGGGAAGATGTGGTTAGGGTTTTCGGATTTCATGGAGGATTTGTTAGAGGAAGAGAGAGCTTTAATGGATTCAATGGAGCTTGATAGAGTTAACCGTGTACGGAAGCTCTTGATGATGACGAAAGATAAACGGATCTTACTCAGCAAAATCCATCACACTCGATTGATTTTTGGGATTCCAGATGATTTCAGAGACCGGGTCGGGAAATACCCGGATTATTTCCGGGTCGTCACGGGGCAAGATGGGAACCGAATTCTTGAGTTAGTTAATTGGGATCCAAATCTTGCGGTGAGTGAGCTCGAACGAACGTTCATGGTGGACGAAGATAAAGCGAGAAGAGCGTTTAAGTTTCCATTGAAACATGGTAAAGAACTGGAACTGGAAGCGAAAGATACGAGGACATTGAACCAGTTGAACACATTACCTTTGGTTTCGCCTTATTCTGATGGTTGGAAGTTGGATGTGTGGAAATTGGAAGCAGAGAAGTACCGTGTAGGGATCGTGCACGAGTTCTTGAGCTTGACGTTAGAGAAAAGAGCTTCGATTCATCACATTGTGGAATTCAAAGACGAGTTTAGCTTGACTAGACAGACTTACCAGATGCTTAAGAAGCAGCCCTCAACCTTTTACTTGGCTGGTACTGAGATGAACTGGACCGTGTTTTCGAAAGATGGTTACAACGGGGATGGTGGTTTGATCTGTAAAGATCCGCAGGTTTTGTTTAATGAAAAGCTGTATAAGTTTGCAGATATGCAGCAGATGGACAATGATTCTCGCCCAATTAAAAGATAATCCCTTTTAGCAGAAGGACATTATAGTTATTTCTCTAAAATTGATTTGGGTGGCATACAAACTAGTAGCTTGATTCATGGCAGGTGGAAGCAGTGAGGTGGGCAATCTTGTGCATGGCCCAACCTTCAAGCCCTCTGATAGATAAACTTCTTTTGCTATTTGTTAAGTTCTGATATACAAACTTTGTTTACAACCTCTGATCTAGTCATCGAGGTGATTAGTTGTATCTTACATTTGCTCGATTAGTAAAATCGATGTTGAGACGAAAGGGGAGACATTTTGGAATAATCTTTTAGGACAGTAAGAGGTTTTAAAATCTGGACATGTTGCTGATACAAACAAAAAAATCTACAAAGTACAATCCTCAAAAGCTGGTTTTGCCAGCAAACCAGAAAGGTTGCCATGTCGTTTGTCGCCAGGAAACAAAATTAATGGTGCTACCAAGGATTAATTAAGGCGAACTGAAATTGGGTGATCGGAGAGGAAGACGGAAAAGAACCAGTCGATTTATAATCGTGATATTGAATCGTGATACTAAGTGATTATCTGCGCGAATGTGCAAAGTAAAATTTATATCTCATCTTCTTTTCGCGGATGATAGCTTCTTTTTTTACAAGTCAAATAAAGAGAAATGTCACACCATATTGAAGATACTGAAAGAGTAAGAGGCAATGTTTAATCAGCTGGTTAATTTCCAAAAATCATTCATCTAATTTGGCTATAAAATTGAGGAATCTATTTGACAAGAGCTTCAGAATGTATTAAAAATCTAGATGGAATGAATTCATATTTGGGAATGCGAGAGAGTTTGGGTGGTTCCAAAGTCCAAGTTTTTGGGTTTATTCAGGAAATGTTAAACAACGCGGTTAATAGATGGACTATCAATTTTTTTTTACCAAAGGTGGTAAATAGGTGATTATACAGTCAGTAGTTACTGCACTACCCAATCATATAATGTCTTGCTATCGACTCCCAAAAACATTAACGAACAAGTTGACAAGTGCGGTGGCACAATTTTGGTAGAGTTTAGGGGGAATCACTAGAGGTATGCATTGGCAATTATGGGACAAATTGTGTCAACCAAAAGATGATGGACATTTAGGATTTAAGGACCTTTTGGATTTCAATACAGCTATGCTTGGCAAATAATTATGGAGATTGATTGAGAAACCTCATTCTCTATTCTCTCATGTTTTTAAAAGACGGTATTTCAGGAATGTATCACCCCTTGAACCGATAAGATCGTACTCACCATCTTATTGATGTTGCAGTATAGTCTGAGCTAGATCTCTGGTAAGCAAAGGACTAATCGAAAAGGTGAGAAAAAGGTCATCTTTCAGTTTGGAATGATCCTTGGCTCCCAACCACTCGCCTGAGACCATCAAATAACAATCAACCTAATTCCTCCCATAATCTTACAGTGAATGCCCTCCTCAATACTACCTCAAGAACGTGGAACTCAACGATAATTCGAGCGCTGATAGGCCCGGAGGATGAAAAGATAATCGAAAGCATTCCTTTCAGTATGTCCCAGATGCAAAGATAACCGTGATGGATGTCACTTTACAAAAACGGAAAATATTCGGTCAAATCTGGTTATCAAGTGGAGAGAGTGTATCCGAATATAAAGAGACGAATACTTATGTACAGTCCAAATGCCACTCCATTGAAGGGGTTCTCCAGGAAAGTATGGTGACCACCAAAGATAAAGCACATTCTATAGCAACTAGTCTCAGGATGCATTTCGGTCAAGAAAAAATTGAGAGCTAGAGGAATGCAAGGTGACGTTCAGTCATGGCCGTCCCTGAGATGTTGGAGGCCCTAAGCAATTTAGGAAAGATTTTATAAAAAAAAGAGTTTTTTTTTTTATAAATTTGGGGGCTTTTCTCTATACAATTTTTTTAAAAAAAAAAATTGGGGGCCCTAGTCCAATGTTTCATTTAGCAGTGCTCACGACCACCCCTGCGTTCAATGCTCAAGATGTGGAGCGGAAGAAGAAACAATAAATCATGTTTTTTTTGAGTGCCCTCTAGCAGACCAAACTTAGGCACTCTCTAAGATCCCTTCACACCCAGCTATATTTCCTACACAATCGGTTTTCACAAACATGGACTATCTATTTTGGAGAGTTACTTATCCAAAGGCAAATCATCAGTTTCTGTGGATCTTATGGTACATTTGAAAGTCGCGAAATAATAAGGTATTTAGTAATTTGGATATAGATCCTAGAGATAACTCTTCAATTGGCAGAAACATAATCAATACTTTGGAATGAGGCTCAGAAAATATTAACAAAAAGTGTTTGTATAGCGAGGGAACCGGATATTTTACCTCAAATACTAGGAAGATGGTGTTTTACAGATGGCTCATGGAAAGAGAAGGAAAAACTTTCAAGACAAAGTTGGTATAGTACTCTATAAGGCTTTGATGGTTTAATGGGGTCCATGAACACAAGGGCAAGTCTCTCACCCCTTCATTCAGAGATATAAGTCTTCACTTAGGCAATAGAATGTATGCGGAATCTACATCAGTTTCATGTAACATTTTGCAACATATTATTCTAAACTGATGAAGATGGTGTCGGAATCGGAGGAATGACCTTCTTTTGCAACATACCTGAAGGATATTAAGCTGCTCAAAGGGCAGAGCTTATTCATGTACCAAGAACAAAGAAATAAAAGGAGGATAGTCTTTCACGCAAGGCTCGGCAACAACCCCTTTTCGTAGTTCACATATATTCATAGCTCTGAGTTTGGTTCGCAGATTCTTAATAGAGTTTGTTGTTGTTGATGTCAAAAAAAACTAACTTTGATCATTCAACCATCATGTCATAAATCCCCAAACTTATAGTCATTGACGGCCAATGTAAGGTTGATGAGTAGGATGGTCTTTGTTGATATTTTGTTGTTTTTTAAACCTATTTAATTTATATTGGGCTTCAATGATATCATCCGGATATTATAATTCACCATCTCACTTTGATATGAAAATTGTATTTTTGAAATGATATGATTAGATAACATCTGAGATTCGCACTTTCGCAGAATGAACATTATTTATGTATATAAGTTATTTATATATATTACTTCTTTTTGTTCATTTACATATTATGCAATAATAAATATATTGAATAGCTGAGAAGAGCGTAATTATTAGGTATATAATTAAATTGGAGTAAGCACATAAATAAAAACAATCCCTCTTTTTATTTACAACTAGATTTTAACCCGCACGTCCGTGCGGATATTTTTCTATTTTATAAATGTATTAGATATTATTACAATATTATAAATATATAATTTCTATTTTAGTTTTATATATTGTGTAAATCTGTAATATTATTGCTTATATTTCTTATTGAATACTATTAATATATAGTGTTTTGTTTAAAACATTTTACTTTATTATTAATTTTATTACTTACTAATACATTTTTGAGTTAGGTACAATAAAATAACCATATGAAATAATCAAATAGGAAACTTTTTTCATAATATGTTTTTTATTTAATTTATACATTTTGCATAAAATATATTTTAAATTTTATTTATTTATATTATATAAAATAAATATATTTAAGATCATTTCTATTTACATGTTTTGTATAAGAAAATATACTTTAACATATATCATTTTAGTGTTTTACGGGATTTGTTTTGTTTAAATAATATATCCCTATTTTTCAGTAAATTTTATACATAATAGTATTTATCCTATTATTTTAGTGAATTTTATTGATATAGGATATGTTTTGGATGTTATGATATTAAGATTTTTTTAAAAAAATTAAGACTTCAAAATATTAGATTGCTTTAGTTTTTACAACATATATAAATAGTTTTACTGTGGTGCATTTTAAAAAATTATTTTTTATTATCTATGATTTTACCTTTTTTGTAAAATTTTCAATATATGATTTTGAATTTAAATATTTATTTTACAATTTTATATTTTGTCAAGAAAATTTGCAAAATTACACAACTATTTTTGAGTTTGGAACATTATATGAATTTTGAAATTTTTTTGTGACTACATTTAATCTATTATTTTATAAATAAAATATTTAAATTTTCGGTATTATTTTTAAAAAAAATCTCATTAGATTTTTTATAATTAAAATAAAAATAAAAATAAATTTAAAATTTTATTTTTCATTAATATTTTAAATGAATTACTAAAATTTCATAGTTTTCTAATAACATATTTTAAATAGTGTATGAGCTAAAGTTTATTATATATTATTATATTTTTTATACAAACATTTTTAAAAAATATATTGTTGAGAGTTTCAAAATAAATAAAAATTCGTAGATATATATATATATATATATATATATATATATACAGATATAAGTTTAACATATGTTAATATATTTATTTTGTATAAAAATATTATATAGTTTACGATTTTTAACCCATTTTAATGATGAGTGATAATTTATTTAAAGAAAAAAATTAGAAATTTTAAAATTATTAAATTACCTATTAAATATAATTTTATCATATGTAATTCATGTAGCACTGCTATTTTTATATAATCCATAATATATTTATAGAATTTATAAAAAACAGTATATAATTTTTATTTTCTTGTTTTACAATAAAATCTTAGTTAAAATTGATTTATAATAATATTATATTAATAATTACGAAATTTATTAATGTGTTATTTTCTAAAAAATATTTAAATTTTTAAGTAATATTTTGTTCGATTCTTTCTCAACAGATTTTTTTATAATAAAAAAATAAAATTTAAATTTAGGGTTGGTTTATTATTAATGTAAATAATCAAATATGTCATATTAATTAATTTTTAAGTGGTCCTACTATGACTTGTTAGTAGTAGATAAAAATAAGATCTTAAATTAATAGATTAGATAATTTTGTTGGTAAAAATCAAATTATCACTTGTTTATTTTATATGGTATATAATTAAAATTAAATAATAACGAAAGTGAAATATAATATGTCTTAATATGAATATTTATTAATTGAGGCTTTGTACTCATATAATTTTATTAACATATTTATATTTGATGTAGAAAAAATATTATTTTTATTAATATGAATATTTATTAATTGAGGTTTCCTACTCAATTCAAATTTTAAAATTAACATGTTTATATATTTTATATATGATATATTTTTTTAATTTAAACGATATTTATATATATATATATATATTTAATCTAGCTATAAATTAAATTTTATATTTATAATTTTATATCATTTGTATTTATTATAACACAACAATTAAACTTTTGATCACAAAATTTCAATGTAGATTTTTAATAGTCTTTTGTAATTTATAATTATTTAAAAAAAATCAGAATATAGCATATAAGAAAAAAATATTTTTTTATTATATGCTTAATGTGATTGTTTAATTTCTTTTAAGAATATAAAATTAAATAAAAATAATGGACGATAGAAACATTATTATCAAGCCTTTATTATCCAAAATCATTAATTTTCATATAAAACTCAGCGAGCACGATATCAGCAACATGTGTCTCCTTACAACATCATTTGTTTGAACCACTTAAGTTTCCAGTTTCTTTGCATAGGCATTCAAAGCTTCGTATTTTCTGTCGAGCTTAGTGTATACAACATTCAATTTC
>CAJHQQ010004303.1:0-30126 GCA_905132885.1 Moricandia moricandioides
TGCAAACCCTAAACTAACCTTCTATTTATTTATTATATCTCATCCACCTCATAAATACATTAAAATCTTGAATTAAATAAATCAACTACCACAAACAACCTTAACCAATCAGATGCAAGGTGGCCCCACATGTCTTCACTTTTTCCCACTGCTCCCTCTCTCCCATCGTGAGTCTTCTTCTTCTCCATTCTCCATTGACGAAATTGAAGCTTCTAAAACAGGTAAGTAAAGTCCGTTTTTGATGATTTTTTTTTCAAAATATCATGTAAATGTTAGGTATATCATGATTATGTTAAAAATATAAGATTTCATGAAAAAATTGGAGATTTTATGGACGATTTTAAACACTGTGTTTATGGATTTAAAGTATATTTTATGTGTGTTTTTGATGAAATTATTAGTCAAATATTATTTAAAATAAGTGTATAACTCGGCTTGCGTTAAAAAATAATTGTTGATGAAAATTAAGAGAGATTTAAAAGGAGGATTTTTAAAATTATGTTCATGGCTTTTGGATAGAGATATATATTTACGTTCTGATTTTTATTTGTGTAATTTCATTAGGATATAGTATATATCATGGGCACTGAAAAATCTTTCAATCCAAGCAAATTCGTGTTTAAAAGTTTATTAGTTAGTGGAAGGATAATTTCTGGGTACTACTAAGATAACTAGTTTTACGAAGGCAAAATGGTTTTACTGGTAGTACTGGTATGCTTACGAGTTCTACTAGTATTACTGGTATTACTATGTTTGTAGATTTGAAAGAATTAATAGTAAGAGAAGATTTTAGGGTGTGAGAATGATTTTTTTTTTAATAATGATAATTTTGATGATAATTCCATTTTCTTGCAGGAAAAATGCAAAATCCGCATTGCACATTCATTTGTTTTGATTACGGCGGATAATATATGAAGGATGGGGCTGAAATGAAATGGATCTCGGGAGATGGTGAAGGAGAAGATGAAATTCACACTATTGTGTCGAAGAAATCCGTGGAGGAGGTGACATACTCTTGTTTGGTTGAGCGTATTTTCAGAAAGATAAAGGTAAATGAATCTAAGATGGAAGCGAGGATTAGTTACTTTCCAATGGTGTTGAATTCGAACAAGCCCATCATATATCTGGAATGATGAAGACGTGTTTGGATATCTACTGCAAGTAAATCATGAGAAATGTAGAAGTGTTCTACATGTGGAGTTCATCAATGATATATACAAAACAAATGAAGAAGTGCAACTTTCAGAAGATGACGATGAAACTGATGCCAGTTTATCCGTTAGAGAGGCTACTGATAGAGAGGCTACTGATAGAGAGACTACTGATAGAGAGGCTCATGATACAAAGGCTAGTTATGAATATGGTACTGATGAATATGGTAATGACGGTGTGCTCACATTCTATGATGACATTGAGATGCATGAGAATTTAACCGAAAGAGATGAGCATGTGTTTGGAGATACAAAAGTAAGACCACCAGTTGTAGTCACAGCTGTTGTCTATCAGTCTAGGGATGATGGTATGGATTTGGTTTTATGTCAAGAATTTAGATCTAAGGAGGAAGCACAAGTTCATATTCAGACGGCTTCTCATCAGAATTGTTTTGAGTATGAAATAATTAAGTCGGATAGAGTGAGATATGTGATAAAATGCCGAGGAGAGAAAGACGGCTGCAAGTGGTTTGTGCGAGTGGCAAAGCTAGCGAATTCAGATAGTTGGACGGTTAGAAGTTACATCAAGCAACATACATGTTCAGTTGTTACTACAAGAACACTGCCTAATAGAAGGAGAGGCACACCACAAGTCGTTGCGGCTATGCTGGCTCAAGATTATCCCAGTAGTTTTGACACACATGTTCCCAATACTCTGATTGATTTAGTTCATCGCAGGGTTGGTGTGCATGTATCATACCCAACAGCATGGAGAGGAAGAAGACAAGCTGCTAATGAAGTGCGAGGAAGTCCATAAGAGAGCTTTTCTTTATTACACAATTACATGTACATGCTCGAGAAGACGAATCCTGGCACTGTAACTCGTGTGGAGGTGGACGAGGCCAACAAATTTAAGTATCTGTTTTTTGCCTTGGGAGCTAGCATAGAAGGGTTAGCGCAATGAGGAAAGTCCTCATTGTGGATGCAACACACCTCAAGAATGTTTATGGTGGAGTTCTACTTGTTGCGGCTGCTCAAGATCCCCATCATCACACCTACCCAATTGCTTTTGGTGTTGCAGATGGTGAGAAAAATGATAGCTGGATGTGGTTTATGGAACAATTGAAATCAGTGATATCCGATGTCCCAGGATTGGTGTTTCTTTCAGATAGAAATAAAAGCTTGATCAATGCAGTAGGTGTAGTGTTCCCTCAGGCCGCTCATGGGTATTGTATATGGCATTTGTCTCAAAATGTTAAAGGCCACGTCCGTAACAACAGAGATACTTGTGCATTCAAGTTTATGGAGTGGCACATTCTTATACAGAGGCTGAGTTTTTAAACCTTTATCATGCTTTTTGCAGAAAGTATCCTGCTGCAGCGAATTATCTTGACAAAAATGTTGAAGAGAGGAAATGGGCTAGGTGTTACTTTCAAGGAGATATGTACAATGTTGACACCACAAATTCAGTAGAATCTTTTAATGGTGTAATTAAAGACGCAAGAAAGTTCACCTTGCTACCAATGTTTGATGTTATCATTGTAAAAATGGCTGAATGGTTTAACAAGCATAGGAAGGAGGCAGCTGAAATACCACCGACAATAAAGCTTGTGCCTATTGTGGAAGCGGAAATGTCCAAAAGATGTTTTGATGCAGGGTTTGTTAAGGTTGAAGAGTTAAACATCTTCCATCTTGAGTACAGTGTGAAAGGTAGTGACGGGAAGGTTTATATCGTTGATATGGCAATGATGACTTGTAGCTGTGAACAATTTGATAAAGATAAATACCCATGTGTTCATGCTGTAGCTGCTGCCACATTCATGACTGATAAAGCGGGAAGGGAACTCCATTTATCTGAGTATTGTACTAAGTATTATTGGGTTGAGCTATGGGCTTTGGCTTATCACAGGACAATATATCATGTTCCTCATATGTCTGATTGGGTTGTACCAGAAGAAGTTACAGCACGGAAAGTACTTACTCCGGATTATGATGTCAAGAAAGGAAGACCGCAACAAACAAGGTTTCCATCAGCTGGAGAATCTCGTGGAAGAGGAAAAAGAGGCAGAGGGAGTACAAGAGGCACATGCAGAGGTAGGGCAAGAGGCACAGGTATGACAGCGTATTTTGAATGTGGAAGTGGTTTGGGTTCATGTGTCTGAATCTGGAAATTCGGACTACTAGGACTACTGGTTTTACTATGTGTAATTCAGACTACTAGGACTACTGGTTTTACTATGTGTAATTCGGATTACTGGTTTTATTATGTGTATTTTGAAAGACCTTTTGAAAGACCTATATATTGCAAGTAGTACGTATCTTTAGCATATAAAACCCATATATTACCTATTAGTAGCCTCTTTATATAATAAATATGTAGAATCGATGAATTTTATGATTATTTTCAGTATTTCAAAAAACACTTATCATTTTCCCAAAACACTTCCTTAACTTTCATGGTTATTGTTTGCATCATATCCTATTGTAACCAGAATCCATAAAAATACTTAGTTCTCATAAATTGTTAATGTAATTGTGTTTTATACTGATATTCATGGTACAAAACATTAGGTTTTACTACAAAATTTTCTCTTTAATCATGGTTTTACTAAATAAACGTTAAATTTGCCAAAGTATTACTATGTGTAAGGTAGTATTACTACTTCCTTGAAGACTACCATGTATTACTAAGTGTTAAATATATTAATAAATATATGCATGACAGTTGCATGTTTTACATGTGAAATATATTTTAATATTATATGTATTTTACCGTTTTACATGTGTTAAGCATTTTTGGTATTTTATTTTATAGTGGTTTTTAGGCATAGTAAACCCAGTATATCTAGTTATCCCACTAACTCATTTTTGGGCATAGTATGCCTAGTAAATCCAGTTTTCCAAACCTGTCTTTTGCAACACCAAGTTTTAAACATCTAAACGCATGGTTCTACCAAGTTTGAAACATCCAAAATACTTAAATAACATCCTAAATAGATAAATAAAACATGAAGAAAAGTCTACTAAGCCTTTGTTTTACGCTTCTTCGTCGGCCCCCCTTCAATGTCTTCGGTCTTCCCCTCTGTGAAAGGACTCTGCAGCCACTTAGGTTTTCTCCTCTCCCTTGGCGTACAAGCTACCAGAGTAGCTGCACTGTTAGTCTCATCTTTCTTAGCACCATCAGTCTCAGCCTTCTTAGCACCATCAGTTTCAGTTTTCCTTGGTCTGCCCCTCTTTTTAATTGCACCATCAGTTTCAGTTTTCCTTGGTATGCCCCTCTTCTTAGCTGCACCATCAGTCTTAGCCTTCTTAGCAGCAGCAGCCATAGCTTTAGCTCTCATTTTTTCTAATGTCACAGATCTGGGAATACCATACTTTACTGCCATGACCTTCGGCCTAGCCTTGGGCTTAGAGTGTACCACAGGCGTGGCTGGTTTCTTCCTCTCTTCACTGCCATTGTAAACAACCATGTACCAGCTTTTTCTCTTTTTCAGTGTATTTTTCACCATTTTCTTTGGTGGGATTTTCAGCTTCTCGCGTTTCTACTTCACTCTGTTCTTTTTCAGTGGGATTTTCAGTTTCCTCCACCATTTGCTCAGCCTCTTTCTCAGTTTCTTGCTTAATTTGCTTCAGCCTTTTTCTCAGCTTACTCAGCCTCTTTCTCAGCTTCTTGCTCAATTTGCTCAGCCTCTTTCTCATGTTGCTCAGCCTCTTTCTCAGCTTCTTGCTCAATTACCATATCTTCTTGCTCACTGTTTTTTTTCCTCATCTTCCTCTATATCTTGTTCCACATCTGCTTCAATAGACTTCCCAGCCTCTTTCTCAGGCTCAATATCTTCTTCAGCACTATTTTTTCCCTCCTCTTCATCTACATCTTGTTCCACATTTGCTTCAGCAGACTCCTCAGCCTCTTTCTCAGGCTCAATAGACTTCTCAGCCTCTGTTTCCACAGCTTTCTCTGCATCCACCACTAGTGAGCATATCCACTTCTCAGGTGGTGTAAGTACTTGTCTCCGCGCCGCTGATGCCTTAGTCCTACCACGTGGAGTTTTGGAAGTTTCCTCAGATTCTTTGTCAGATTCAGAAAGAATTCTCCTCCAAGCTATATCTGCCTCTACTCTCCTCTTCTCAGCCTCTTTCTCAATATCATATTCTTCCTCATCGTTCTCACTGTTCTCTATTTCTTCACCATCCACATCATTTTCTTTATCATATTCTTGCTCATCGTTCTCAACATCATCTTCATGTTTATCTTCCACAGCTTCTTTTTCTACAGCTTCTTCTCTATCATAATTCATTGACCCCCACTGATCAAAATCCATGTCTTCATTCCTCTTAGATTCAAGAGAAATTAATCTCTTATCCATCTTCCTTTTTTTTCTTTTCAAATATCGCTGAGTCTTTTCCATTCCACTCAGCCTACCGTCCATGGACTCAAGTTTTGTCTCCACTTGTAGCTTCAATCCAGCAAACCCTACTTTCATAGACTTGACAATCCTCTCTTCCAAACCTTTCAAAGTGAACTCCAATTCAGCATTAGAGGATGATGCTTCAACCTCCTTCCCCTTGCCATTGTTTTTCTTATTTGAAAACTTTCGTGCTGCAATGTCCAACTCATACATCTCTTTCCACCAAATAGTTTTCCCCTTCACATTTAGCCAGTAGTTCCAAGTGTCACTTTGGTTGCCTTCTCTTTCATATTCTTCTTCCACATCAATGATACGAGCCAACATGATTTCCTTGTCCACTGTTGGCAACAACATACTCTCAATAACCTGAAATTTGCATAAAATTCAAATCAGTGACAAAAATAAACTTCACATTAAATCAGTGATTAAAAAAAACCTTTGTGTCTCCAAGAGCAGCATAAATATCTTCCAACGGATAACCATTCATGCTAGTCTTTTTAAAACGACTCTTGCACATCCTAGGACACTCTTCAAGACAGTTAGCTACTTAAACTCGAAATTCCTTCATCAGACTTGGAATACACTCAAACGCCAATATCTATTAAAAAAATATCACACATTAGAATCTTATATAACAAAAAAATTAAAAAATACGATAACCTTTACCTCTAAAGGGATAATGAATCTAGCAAATCCTGTTGTAGGATTAGGTTCCCCCTTCAAAAGGTCCATCATGTGCTTGATCCCTTTAATAGCATCCTCAAAAGTTAGACGACCCCAAGAAAATGTTTTGCAAACATCCAATCTATCTACAATCCTCAAAATGAACTGGTCTAAAGGTCCATTATCCTTCGGTTTTCCTCTGATAATCCGGCCAAGGAAGAACAAAACAGCCATCTTCAATCTATCACTACACGGCTTTATACCCACCAGCTTTTCCTTCACATCTTTTATAGTGATCTTCTCTCTATTGCTGAAGTAAGCATCAACAAAATTGTAGCTTCCCAGCTTCAAATGTCTCTTCGGATATTCATGGTAATCTAAACCTGAAATGAGGGCATGGTCTCTCATGAAGTAACGGATGGGTACACCATTAACCCCAAACCATGCTATATCTTCTTCTTCAATACGAATGGTCCGCAAGAGTAACATCCACATCCTCATCAGTCAGGTTCGGCTCTTCTGGCATGTGAAAAAATGATGAAACTGAGGGTGTTCTGTGAACCAGTTGACCTCGGGCTTGAGCTTCTTGATGACTTCCATAGTCTCGGTCACGAAACATTTGGTTTGTATCTTGCAAATTTTTGTGAACTAAGAGCTGTTGAAGTACATCTCAAGAGGTTGCGTTGGCTGCCTTTCCTGAAATCACATACATTTTTTTTGTTCATCAAACATTAACCACATTTTTAACATGATCAAAGAACGCATACCTGAGATGATGCAGACATTCCCTCACTTTCTGACCCATCTGAGACTGAGACCGAATGCACTGTCGGTTCTGGAACTGGGATTTCATTTGAGACCTCTTCTACAATCGGTTTTCTAGCTCTCACATATTCACGTTTATTGCTTTTGGTCTTGGCCTTGCCCTTCCCCTTCCCCTTACCCTTTACCATCATGTACAAAAAGATTCAAACGCAATACCACAGTTAAATACACATTATATTCACATAACTCACATAAAAACAGAAAAACAACCATAGAATCGCAATCCCTTAGGACAATAAATTCGGACTACTAGGATTACTGGTGTTACTATTCTTATCCATTCGTAGACATCTTAAGCCAGTCAAAATAACCACAGAATCGCAATCCCTTATGGTGTCAATTCGAATTCTACCATGATTGCTTCACATATAAGGTTTCACAAACTTTTTTTCTCAATTTATTATCCAAAAATACGTTTTACTGAAACCCTATTGAAGATTCATCTATAACATACAACTTTCCATAAATTTTGTTCTACCTAAATCGGACCTTTACCAACCAAATCAAGAGAAATCACTTACTGAGATGTTAGGCGAAAGATGAAGAATGTTGATTGATGCTTGATTGAGGCTCGATTTTGAAGAGAAAATCAAACTCCGCGGAAAGAAGAAGAAGAAAGACTATGGAATTCGCTAGAGAGAGAGTCGGAGCCGCGAGGGAGAGAGAGATGAGGAGAAGACTTAGAAAATAAGAAAAGTAAAAAACGACGTCGTTTAGAGTTAGGTTAAAATTCCGGGTTGGATCCGGTTAGGTTTGGGTAGGATCCGGGTAGCAAATCGGGTTTGGGTAAGTTTCTGGGCTGGGCCTGTAATAAGTAGTTTTTTTAAGGGTATAAAGGTATTTGACTCAGTTTTATATTTTAAAATGAATAAATATTTTTTTTTTATTAAGAGGAGAAATCAGAATTTTTGAAGAGTACTTGGGGCATATGAGAATAAAGTCCCATCAAACAGTCCAAAACATTCACGAGTGTAAACTTTAACAATTAGACCGTGACTGAACAAAGAAAGCAAACCTTACTGAAACGCTAAACCTCAAAATAAAACATTCAAAAGTGATTTTTTTTTTCAAAAGATAACACTCAAAAAATTAAAAACATAGTGAGCAAAGCCTCAAGTAAATTAAATAACATCAAAATTCACTCCAAACACTCACAAGTCAATTTTTTATTAAAAAATAGATAACACTCTAAAATCATAAACATAAGTTACTTACCATATTGTTCCAGGCTGGAAGGTCGGAGAAAGTTTCGACATGTAGAGCTCCCAGCCTGGCTGGGATAGAAGTGAGTTGAGAACACATAACTGCTCATCAAAGAGAGTTGGTTGTAGTGAAGGAGCTTGGTTTAGAACATGTTCCTCTGCTTCAGGACCGTCTGTACTCGCGAGTTTTGGGCCTGAGAACTGCTTGGAGAATTTCGCGTCGCTGACGTTTCAGAACATCGAGGTTTTGGTGGTCGAGATGGTTGACAAAGAGGCTCTGAAGCATCTTGAGTTTGGGACTGTGAGTCCCGTAAGATCTGCCTCGGAGGTGGGTACGCACTCACGACTGGTTGAGATGGGCGGATGGCTACATGAGGTCCTAGGAACGAACTGGTACTGAGAGGGAAGGGGAGATGGTACACATTTCTGCTTCTTTCTCGATCCCATCGTTTCAAGAGTGAGAAGTAGATAAGGGTTCTTGCGGTCACGAGAGAGATATGAGGGGTTTCTGGATTTGAGAGACAGAGAGATGTCGATTTGGTTTCGACAGATTGAGATTTGAGAGAGAGTGAGAGATTTCGAGAGAGGGTGAGAGATTTCGAGAGTGATTTAGGATTTGGGTTCTTAAGAGACGACTATTTCTGTTTCGGTATCGAAATAGAGTGAGAGATTTCGATTAAGGTGAGTGTTGAGGGTATTAGGCTTAGGGTGGTTTCGGGTAAGTAATTGGGCTTAGCGGGTAAGATGAATTAGTTAGGTGGGAGTAAATTATTTGGTTAAGCAGGACTTAGCAAAATTTATGAATGGAGTGAATTATTTGGTTAACCGGGAGATTCAGAGTGTATCAATTTAGGGATTTAGCACACTTAGCAGAAAAAAATTATCAAAAGGGTAATTAACAATTTTGGGTATAAAATTTTTGGGTATAACAACAACATAAGTTTAGGGTTTAACACTTATCAATATAACAACACATTATTAGAAAGCAAACAACATAATATTCATTATAACATCACATTATAAGAAAGTAAACAACATAAGTTTAGGGATATGACTTAAAACACATTATAAGAGAGCAAACAACATTTTAACATGGCGTTTCTCCATCATCACCATCATCATCAGAAGAAGATGATGAAGATAGTTTACATTGGAATTCATCATCTGGTTCTGCATCTTCCACATCAATATCAAGATTTATCGGTTCTCCTCGAGCATGTACTAAATGGTCGACTGCTAGATCTTTAATTGTAGTCATCAATACAACATCATTATTATCTTGTTACAATAATGTCAGTTCTTTGTCTTCGTATTCTCCTGAAATGATTCCCCTCAGATTAACTATTAAAACATTATACCACAACTTCTTTGGTTTCTTTACGTACGGATACGGGATATAACAAACTTGATGTGCCTGATATGATGTAAAATACCATATAATAAAATTTTAAAATTATATATACATATAGTACATTTATGAACATTAATATATATATATATATATATATATATATATATATATATATATATATATATAAACGTACCTAAAATGAATAGTACATATTTATTATATTTCCTCGATAAAAGAACGTCTAGATGCCACCATTGCTCCGCCGAGCGCCTATACCGATCAAATGATCATACCACTTACACCTGATTTTGGCCTTATTCACGGATCCATTCACCATATCTTTAACCCACATATGAAATTCATGTGTATTGCTCCAATAACTAACCCGTATATCTGAAATATCAATATATATGTAATTATATACACAATCATGTATACATTATATTATTGCTCGGACGTACATAATCTTTCACCCATATATGATATTCATCAACGCTCTTTGCGGAGATTTCTTTCTCGGAGAGGTCTTGGTATTTTGCAGTTAAATAATCTTCAAACATCCTATATTAGATCACCACCAAAAATTAGTATGAGAAATTATCATGCCGGTTTATCGAAACATAATAATTACCAAATTGTACCTCTCAAACGGCTGAAAATAATCACAATTTCGCAATACATATGAATGTGCGCATCTATGGTCTTTCTCGGAAAGACATATTCGTTCATTGCCGCACTCTAACGACCTACATGTGTAAATATTTCAGGTACTCTAGGGACATGATATACATGGACTTCACCTTCATCAAATATTATTAGCCTACACAAATTAATAATCTACGTTATGTTGAATAAAAAAATACGACTACACAATAACAATAGTGAATCTGTGGAAAAATGAAAGATTTTACCTTTATTTTATTTGTATGTGATCAGCAAAATAATGCTTAGAGAAGTAAGCAATATTCTCATTGATATATGATTCAACAATCGACCCGACAACAAATCTTTTGTTCTTTGCTTTTCCTTTCAACTTTTTGAAATTCCTTTCAAAAACATACATCCACCTATAACTGACAGGCCTTCCTAGTTAATCTTCGTAAGGGAGGTGCATAGGAAGATGCTCCATTACGTCAAAAATGTTGGTGAAAATATCTTCTCTAGATTCCATATGATCAAATCAATGTTTTGTTTTAGAATTTGGACATGATTTCTGCAAAGTTCTCGAGCAAATGACACAGAAAAATAACCACACCTCCAAAATAGAAAATGTTATTGATAATCATAGATGAAGTTGTATCATTTCATATAAAAAACTACAAAAAAATTGGCACCGGATAACACAAAATGGACATTATGGTCTAGGAAAAGATAAGTGGAAGTAGCTGCTCCATAAAAACATGGCAGTCATGACTCTTCATACCAGAAAACTTGTTGTTATCTTTGTTAACACAACTAGCTAATTCTGAAGCATAATCGTCATGGAATTTAGCTGCATGTTTCACACATTCCAATAAGCTTTTTCTTCTGGCTTTGTCCAATGTCTAGGGAAGAAATGGAGCTTGACTGTCACCATCAACATGTATGTGTGACCGATCACAAAATTTTGATATATCCAACTTGACTTGATTGTGTCTTTCGATTCACCCTTCACATTCATAAGAGTATTCATGATTTTGTCAAAGAAAATCTTCTCTATATGCATCACATCAAGATTATGTCGAAGAATTAGATTCCTCCAGTATGGTAACTCCCAAAATATGATTTCTTTGTGCCAGTTATGGTAATTTCCATATCCAGACTTTTTCTTTTCATGACCGTTTCCACCGCGTATAGACGTTTTTGGTGGATTAACACCGTTCAACCGCTCAGAAGAAACTTGCTCACCAATCAAAGAATCAGGAGAAAATTCTTTTAATGCTTGTTTTTCCTTCAAGAAGTCCTTTTTATTGTTCCTTAGTGGATGATCATAAGGAAGAAATCTTTTGTAACAATCAAACCAACATGTCTTTTGTCCTTTAGGTAGATAAAAAGCCTTTGTATCTTCCATGCAAATTGGACATGCCAATTTACCATGGGTTGTCCATCCTGATAGCATGTCATATGCCGGAAAGTCACTTATCATCCACAAAAGCACGACTTTTAGATTAAAAAATTGATTCATGGACACATCGTATGCTTCAACTCCATTTGACAACAATTCTTTTAACTCCGCAATTAGAGGTTTGAGAAAGATATCAAGACTAGCTCGCGGATGATTTGGCCCAAAATTAAGAATTATAAAAAACATGTATTATTTTTTCATGCACATACACGGGAATAAATTATATGGTGTCAAGATCATAGGCCACAATGAATGATTATGAGACATCCCAAATGGATTGAATCCATCTGTACATAATCCAAGGTAAAAGTTACACGGTTCTTCAGCAAGTCAGAGATGTATTTCTTGAAAGTGTTTCCACTCCACCGCATCAAATGGATGACACATTTCTCTCTCATGTGATTGGTGCTCAGCATGCCACCTCATTGCCGCTGCAGTCTTCTTACTCTGATACATTCTCTTCAACCTATCAGCTATAGGTAGATACCACATACGACTATATGGTACTCTGGTTCTACGTCGTTTGTCCCTAGGCTTCCATTTTTCCGCACCACAAAACTGACACTTTTTCCACTTTTCATCTTCTTTCCAGAATATCATATGATTATTGATACAAACATCAATTGTATAATATGGGAGCCTTAAATTGTGCATCAACTTAGTGTGAGTTAGTTGCATTTTTTCCATCTGGTAAATAGTCATTCAACATTTAGCACACTGAATCCACACACATTTCACTAATAATATAATCTGCCTTAGTTTGCAAGACTCGAGCAGCAAAGGATAACTGCGAGTGACCTTCACGACAACCATCATAGAAGGGGTTCGTTGCTCCTTCTAACATGTCGTAAAACTTATTCGAATGGTTGCATATCGGGTCTACTACATTCTGGTAACTACCATCATGGTGATAGTTATCAGAACTACCATATCCACAAAAACGCATCATTTACCCTATCCACATATTCATTACCAACTTCTTCACTACCACTAAAATGTGTCGGGTCAACATGACCCGTTCCTAATGAAAATATCAATTTATTCTCCATGTTTATACCAAACATAATAGTCTCACATAAATCATCTACTATATATATGTTTCCAAATTTTTGGCCCCGAGAGAAATTTATCGTAATTGCAAACACTACATAGACTAGAAAATTTACTCTCGTTTATTTGCGTTATAGGATGGCTATTTGCCAATGTCATGAATTGATCCCGCCTGCTACGAACTCTTCCGAGAAATTTTCAGTCTATTCATCGATCCTCTTGTAAATCCACTCTCGAAAATTGGAATAATTGTAATTTTCTGACATTGTAACACTTTAAACAATCTTTTTTTTCTTTGTTTTTTTTGTCTATCTACGATTAAAGAGTGGAAATAAAAAAATCATTTTGATTATATAGAAAAATTTCTGTCTCATTTCTGACTAAGTAGTGACTGCTTAGCAAAAATTAGGTTCAACAACCATAAAACGTTGCCCACGTATATGTACCAGTTTTAGCGACTGTATTATGATCACATCAATTAGTCGCAAAAGAGTCGCCCATTTACCGACTACATTGCAACTAACGTTCTTCGACAACGTTTCAGTCGTTGATTAGTCATAATTTAACTGCTGATCAACGACTGATTGTGTTAATCTCATTTAGGCGTCTGATTGGCGATTGATAACTTGTAGTCGGAGATCAGTCACAAAACATTCGAAATGTAGTCGTAATTTTAACGACTGTGTATTCAGTCGCAAGTTGTAGTCAGAAATCTCATGTTTTCTTGTAGTGATGCTCCAAACTCACTAAATAACATCTCCATCACCAAAAAGGGACAAATGTATATGCAATGCAAATAAATTTACTATAAATTCATCTAAATGGACAAAATGAGAACTAAAATGATTACTAAAACCATGCAAATACAGAAGATATCATATCTCTTCTCTATATATTTTCTGCACATCTCTTATTTATTCTGTGAGTAGCTTGCTCTCTAAGTTTATTTTACACCCTTTCATATTATTCTAGAATACACAAATGTTTTATATTAGCTTAGGACTTAATAAAATACTAAGTATAAGTGAATTGGAACCTCCTTGGATCGGCCCATTTGTTTCTCGATCAAATGTGGCCTGACATCATTCCCCGCCTATGTCGGTGACATCCTCGTCTCCAAATACACCGTCAGTGCCTTCCATAATTTTCTTAAGTCTTCTTCCGGATCCCAAATCACTTTTACCTCTGGTAAACCCTTCCACTTGATGAGAAAATGGGTATGTTGTGGAACACCTCGTTTCCGCATTTCCTTAGACACCAACACTGTTGGAATTCATGAGTGTTTGTCTCATGTTAAGAGATTATTCAGTTAACTTGTTACTGAATCCTCTTTAACCATACAACATGAACTCACCATTCAAAAGAAGAGATAACTAACTTTTGATTGAATCATCATACAAATCTTACTATATAACCAAGAATCCTAGGCAGTAAACTGGTTTATGAAGCAGAAACTCTCTAGTATAAATCTAATTCTTAAGAAGTAACACAACACTTGAAATTTTTGTACTAAGATGAATGAGATTTAGAATCAGTAAGCTAGATTTTAAGACAACAAATAAAGAAGAGCTTGTAGTGGGGTTGACAAGTATTAGGTTGCCTCAAGAGAGAAAGAGCTAAGGTAGCCTCTAAACCATAATACTTAATTCATTATATTGTGAATATTGTTTAGACACAAGCAAGTGAGAGAGAGAAAAACTTGTCTATTGATTTTGGTAAGAGTTACAAGAGGTGAATCTGCCTTTAAATAGATAATGAGCAATATTAAACAATTATTAATACAAGGAAAATATAAAAAATAATTATGTAGGAAATGATAAGAGGCCAAAGGGGAGGCACGTCCAAATGAAGAGAAAGGGACAGGAGGCAGGGTGTGGTCTCCATGGTGATAATGACAGTTCCAGCTGCTTCTCTAACGCAACCCGTGTGACTTCTTCTTGTCCAATTCAAACCAGATCCTTCCTTTTGAATTCAAATTGATTATTCTAAGGTTCCTGGAGCTTATCAACGTCCCTTAAGCCTTTCCACTTATTTCTTGCCTTGCAAGGTAAGTTAGGTCAAGATGGTAGCTTGTGGAGGAAGTCTGTATGGACATAACAAAATTGGCTTCTCTTGATGAACTCTTCTTGGATCATCAACCAGCTTCTTCTTCTGATCATTCCTTTCTTTATTTTAACAAGCACCTCCTTAATGTCATTGTCATAAGACTTGGTCATGTCTGGTGGTGCTTGGGTTGAGACGCCTCTGTCTCTTGGCCGTTGGCATCAGCATATTATGGTTTGAGCATACTTATGTGGAAGACTATATGGATCTTAAGAGTATCTTGAAAGTTTAATTGGTGGGAAACTTTCCTCACGTTCCCAACTATCTCGAACATCCCTTTGTACCTCTGGATCAAGACTTTGTGTAGACTCTCAAATGTTGTAAACTGTTGTGGAAGTAGTTTCACAAAGACAAGATCACCCATTGATTATTTTGAAAGCCATTTCTTCTTATCTGCCTACTTCTTCATCTGATTTCAGAACTTCTCCAGAAATGCTTAGGCAAGATTAGCATGTTCCTCCCACTACTTAGCCATTATGAACGCCCATGGACTTCTGCCTCTAGTCCTTGGTGCAACCAACGTATAGGGGGTCAATGGTTTTTGTCCCGTAGCGAGCTCAAACGTTCTTTGTCCAGTCGACTCAATGCGGTGAAGATTTTATGAGAATTAGGCTATGTCCAACAACTTCGTCCAGTATCGTTAGTTTGCGCTCAAGAAGTGTCAAAGATATCACTCAAGCAATGCATTCACCCTGTCGGTCTACCCATCAGTTCATGGGTGAAAACTTGTTGAGAAGCTAGGTTTTTTCCCAAGATTTTTGAACATCTCCATCCATAAGCGTCTAGTGAATCATGGATCCCGATCACTCATAATGTTATGTGGCAGCCCCCAAGTTTCACCACATTCTTAAAGAACGCCCTTGTTGCTTCCTCTGTGGTATATCCCGGTCACAAGCCACAAACTTTTCATATTTAGAGAACTGATCCACGATCACCATGATTGATCCAAACCATTATGACTTAGGTAATGAAATGATGAAGTTCAGAAATCTGAGTCCTATGGTCGCTCCAGGAATGGAAGTAGTTGTAACAATCATGTGGACTGTTTGTTTTGTGACTTGTGTTGTTGACACACTAGAAAAGTCTTCCATAGAGCTCCACAGTATCCCGCATCCATGGCCAATAGTATCCTACTTCACTGAGTGTCATTATCCTCTTATGTCTCGGATGACCCGCCCATCGGGTATCATGGTACTCCATTATGATATCTCATCGAAGACTCCCACTTCAGGACATATAGTCGATAATCCTTGGTGTAGAGTAGCATGTCCTCTACCCAAAACCGATGCACTTTCTCTTCTTTGTTCAGCTTCACTAGCTCCTTAGCAACTGAATCATGCTCCAAAATTTCTTGGATCTGAGATATAATAGTCCCATTCAGTTGAATCATGGTTTCTAACTCCGCTTTCTGGTTTAGCGCATCAGCTACCACATTCACCTTTTCTGGCTTATACTCCAAGTTATAGTCGAACTAAGCTAGGAAGTCTTGCCATCTCGCCTGTTTTGAGGACAACTTCTTCTGGTTTTGAAAGTAAATCGTCGCCACGTAATCCATCTTGATCAAGATATGTGATTCTAGAAGGTAGTGTCTCCAAACCCGAAAGCAATGGACTATGAAGGTCATATTCTTCTCATGAACAGTGTACCGCCATTCAAAATCATTGATCTTTAGACTCTCAAAGGTAATAAGATATCCATTTTGCATCAGCACTCCCCGGATGGAGAAGTTAGAGGCATTTGTGTGTAACTCAAACGGTACACTGAAGTCAGGTAAGGAAAGGACGGGTTCTTGACTTATCGTAGACTTCAGCTACTCAAAGGCTTCTTCACAACATTCAGACCACTCCCAAGTCTCCACCTTCTTAAGGAGGTGTGCAATGGTGTAGCCTTTCTCAAATATTCCTAGATGAACAGTCAATAATAGTTGCACAGACCAAGGAAAGATTGAAAATATCTCACCTTGGTTGAGGCCTCCCATTCAACAATCACCTTCACTTTTGGTTCATCCATCTTTAGCTTCCCATGCCTGATGATATGCCAAGAAACTAAAATTCCTCGATGGCAAGAGTGCACTTCTCTCGATTCACAAAAAACTGGTTCTCGTGAAAGACCCAAAAATCCTTCCGCAGGTGCCCCACATGTTCTTTCATCGAGTTGTTGTAAATGAAAATTTCAGCCAAGTACGCCACCACAAACCGATCCAAGTAAGTTTGAAGGATCTGGTTCATAAAGGTGCAGAATGTGGGTGGGACGTTTATAAGACCGAATGACATCACCAACCACTCGTGGTATGCACGCTTTCTTCGGTTCATCTCCCTATGCTATCAAGACTTGATAATACCCCTTCTGCAAGTCCATATTCTTATAAAAGTGTATCGAACAGCTCAACGATCAATGAAATAGGATAGCGGTTCTTGATCATCACATTCTTAAGTGCTCGATATCCCATGCACATTCTCAAAGTCTCATTGTGCTTCTTTTGGAACATAACTAGTGCATCATCAGGTGCCTTTCGATGGTTGATATCTTACATATTTGCATGGTTTTGGTCATCTCTTTTGATGCATTTTAAGCATAGAGGATATCATTTAGGCATATTTAGGTTGCATTCCATTACATTTATCTATGTCAGGTGTTGGAGATGCTTATTGGTGATTTTGGAGGCAATTGAGGCTAAGAAAGTGAAGTTTGGAGCAAAATGGGGGTGTAGCGACCAGGCGTAGCGACTAGGAGTGGTCGCTACAGACCCACAGGAGAAATTCGGATGCCGTAGCAACCAGGCGTAGCGACAAGGCGTGGTCGCTACAGACTCACAAGAGAAATGCGGATGCCGTAGCGACCAGGCGTAGCGACCAGGCGTGGTCGCTACATGCAAAAATCCTGAGGAGCTGAAATATTCTAAGTGTCGTAGCGACCAGGCGTAGCGACCACAGCTGGTCGCTACAGGCAAAAATACCCAAATTTTTATGGGTCAACCTGGGTTTGTTGGGTTGATCCGACTCGTTTTTTTTGGACTCCTATATATAGTTTTAGACCCTAAAACCCTAGGGAGATCTCTTTTTCTCTCAAAAACTTTGTCAAAACTAAAAAAAACTTGAATCTTTTGATCACTGGAATGAAGTACTTCACTTTTATTGTGTTTTTCTTGCTCATTAACATGATTTGCCTTGAATCTCATATGACTTTAAGGTTTCTCATGGAAAATTTTGAGTAGTGAACTCGTGATTCATGGGTTAAGTAGATTAGGATGATTAAGTGGATATTTAAAATGTTTCTTGCTTGATTAACATTGTTCTATGCTTACTAAGTGTTCTTAATGCTAGATTAGACTTGATCACTCTTATCTAGATCTTAAGCTATTTTATGCCTGAAAGGTGTTTGTTAAAATGCTTGAATGAACTTAGTATTGCTCTAGCTTGAATAACCAAAGACATTTGATGTTATGATTGCTAGATGGTTAGTAGACTTAATCATAATGCTTGTTTGATAGTATTAAGCCAAAGACATTTGATGTTTAGTACTTGATTACAAAGGGATTTCTATCATGGAAGTTGATTAGTCTATTTTATGAGTTCTAGACCTATAGACTTGTTGATTGTTTTGTTTGTACATCCTAGATTGAATCTTGATCACCCGATATCGATTATCTTTCCCATGGATCCATCATTAGTTATTGAATGAAAGTTTGATTCTTGCACTTATTTCTTGTTTGAATTTGAGATCACTTTGTTTATAATTCTAGGAGTTTAGCTTGTTACCAATCATCAATCTTCTTATTTGCTTAGATTAAGAAAGTTTGTGTATTCTTAGTGTTATAGATCATTAGTTCCTTGTGGATTCGATCCTAAAGTGCTGCATCGATATACCATTCGATTGTGGTAGCGTGCACATTAGGTTAATTGGCATGTGGTAAAACGCAGTAATCAATGGTCTCAGCTTACCCATTGTCAACAACTCATCAAGTTGTTTCTGTAACTATTCAAATTTGAAGGGAGTCGTCCTATATGATGCCATTTTTGGTGGTTTGGCTCCTGGCTCCAACTCGATATGATGGTCCATTGCCCTCCTTGGTGGTCACTTCTCATGAAACTTTGTGGGCATCATGTTCTTATCCTTGTTCTTTTCGAGGCCTGCCTCAATGATTGGTGGGATGAACTCATGTTTTCGGGCTCATACTTCATCTTCATCATGGCTAGGAATGTGGGTTCACCCTTCTTCGCCCCTTTGATGAGTTGCATGGCCATAAGTTGCTTCTTTCCATCGGTCTTCTCGTCGAAATTTGGAATCATGCACGGTGATCCCTTTTGAAGAATGCATATGTTAAGTTAATTATTTTGTCTATTTTTCATACAAGTTTTCTGGTAATTTCTTTGTAACATATCTCATATAAAATCTTTGCGTTCTGCTCGGTTGGAAGGTTTATCGTGTTGAACGGTCCTATGTTTTTGTGTAGATATTCTTCGGCTTTTCATTGGAGTTATGATGAAGAAGTTATCCCACTTTTAACCGAAGTGATTCCAGTTTACCCTATTTGGAGATTTGGGCAATTTCTTGTTTGATACTAATAAAACCAGAATGAATCACGATTGTAAGAAGCTTGATTTGGACTCATTAATCAGTGTAGAATCACCCTCGAGTTGAATCAATATCATTGGAGTTATGATGAAGAAGTTATCCCACTTTTAACCGAAGTGATTCCAGTTTACCCTGTTTGGAGATTTGGCAATTTCTTCTTGATACAAATAAAACCAGAATGAATCTCGATGTAAGAAGCTTGATTTGGATTCATAAATCAGTTTAGAATAACCCTGAAGTTGAATCAATATCATAGGAATTATGATGAAGAAGTTATCCCACTTTTTGACCGAAGTGACTCTAGTTTACCCTGTTTGGAGATTTGGTAATTTCTTCTTGATTCTAATCAAACCAGAATGAATCAAGATGTAAGAAGCTTTATTTGGACTCATAAATTAGTGCATAATCACCCTGAAGTTGAATCAAGATCATAGGAGTTATGATGAAGAAGTTATCCCACTTTTAACCGAAGTGATTCCAGTTTACCCTGTTTGGAGATTTGGCAATTTCTTCTTGATTCAAATCAAAACAAGAATGAATAAAGATTTAAGAAGCTTGATTTGGACTCATAAATTCAGTGTTAGAATCACCCTGGAGTTGAATCAATATCATTGGAGTTATGATGAAGAAGCTATTCCACTTTTAACCGGTGATTCCAGTTTACACTGTTTGGAGATTTGGCAATTTCTTCTTAATACCAAATAAAACCAGAATGAATCAGGATGTAAGAATCTTGCTTTGGATTCATAAATCAGTTTAGAATCACCCTGAATTTGAATCAATATCATAGGACTTATGATGAAGAAGTTATCTCACTTTTAACCGAAGTGATTCCAGTTTACCATGTTTTGAGATTTCGCAATTTATTCTTGATACTAATAAAACCAGAATGAATCACGATGTAAGAAGCTTGAGTTGAATCATTATCATTGGAGTTATGATGAAGAAGTTATCCCACTTTTAACCGAAGTGATTCCAGTTTACCCTGTTTGGAGATTTGGAAATTTCTTCTTGATACAAATAAAACCATAATGAATCACGATGTAAGAAGCTTTATTTGGACTCCTAAATCAGTGGATAATCACCCTGAAGTTGAATCAATATCATAGGAGTTATGATGAAGATGTTATTCCACTTTTAACCGAATTGATTCTAGTTTACCATGTTTGGAGATTTGGCAATTTCTTCTTGATTCTAATCAAACCAGAATGAATCACGATGTAAGAATCTTGATTTGGAATCATTAATCAGTTTAGAATCACCATGAAGTTTAATAAAGATCATAGGAGTTATGATGAAGAAGTTATCCCACTTTTAACCGAAGTGATCCCAGTTTACCATATTTGGACATTTGGCAATTTCTTCTTGATTCTAATCAAACCAGAAAGAATCAAGACGTAAGAAACATGATTTGGACTCATAAATCAGTGTAGAATCATCCTGAAGTTGAATCAATATCACTGGAGTTATGATGAATATCCCTCTTTTAACCGAAGTGATTCAAGTTTGCCCTGCTTGGAGAGTTGGCAATTTCTTCTTGATACTAATAAAACCAGAATGAATAACCCTGTAAATATACTGATTTGGAATCATTAATCAGTGTAGAATAACCCTGGAGTTGAATCAATATCATTGGAGTTATGATGAAGAAGTTATCCCACTTTTAACCGAAGTGATTCCAGTTTACCCTGTTTGGAGATTTGGCGATTCTTCTTGATTCTAATCAAACCAGAATGAATCAAATTGTAAGAAGATTTATTTGGACTAAGAAATCAGTGTAGAATAACCCTGAAGCTAAATCAATATCATTGGACTTATGATGAACAAGTTATCCCACTTTTAACCGAAGTGATTCCAGTTTACCCTGTTTGGAGAATTGGCAATTTCTTCTTGATTCTAATCAAACCAAAATGAATCAAGATGTAAGAAGCTTTATTTGTACTCATAAATCATTATAGAATCACCCTGAAGTTGAATGAATATCACTGGAGTTATGATGAAGAAGTTATCCCACTTTTAACCGAAGTGATTCCAGTATACATGTTTGGAGATTTGGCAATTTCTTCTTGATTCTAATCAAACCAGAATGAGTCAAGACGTAAGAAGCTTTATTTGGACTCATAAATCAGAGTAGAATCATCCTGAAGTTGAATCAATATCATTGGAGTTATGATGAAGAAGTTATCCCACTTTTAACCGAAGTGATTCTAGTTTGCCCTATTTGGAGATATGGCAATTTCTTCTTCATGCTAATAAAACCAGAATGAATCACGATGTAAGAAGCTTGATTTGGACTCATTAATCAGTGTAGAATCACCCTGGAGTTGAATCAATATCATTGGAGTTATGATGAACAAGTTATCCCACTTTTAACCGAAAGTGATTCCAGTTTACCCTGTTTGGAGATTTGGCAATTTCTTCTTGATAAAAATAAAAAAATAAATTAATCAAGATGTAAGAAAATTTCTTTGGAATCATAAATCAGTGTAGATTAACCCTGAAGTTAAATCAATATCATTGGACTTATGATGAAGAAGTTATCCCACTTTTAACCGAAGTGATTCCTGTTTACGCTGTTTGGAGATTTGGCAATTTCTTCTTGATACAAATAAAACCAGAATGAATCACGATTTAAGAAGCTTGATTTGGATTCATAAATCAGTGGAGAATCATCCTGAAGTTTGAATCAATATCATTGGAATTATGATGAAGAAGTTATCCCACTTTTAACCGAAGTTATTCCAGTTTACCCTGTTTGGAGATTTTGGCAATTTCTTCTTGATTCTAATCAAACCAGAATGAATCAAGATGTTAGAAGCTCTCTTTGGACTCAGAAATCAGTGTAGAATAACCCTGAAGTTAAATCAATATCATCGGAGTTATGATGAACAAGTTATCCCACTTTTAACCGAAGTGATTCCAGTTTACCCTGTTTGGAGATTTGGCAATTTCTTCTTGATACAAATAAAAAAATAATTAAAAAAGATGTAAGAAACTTTCTTTGGAATCATAAATCAGTGTAGATTAACCCTGAAGTTAAATCAATATCATTGGACTTATGATGAAGAAGTTATCCCACTTTTAACCGAAGTGATTCCTGTTTACGCTGTTTGGAGATTTGGAAATTTCTTCTTGATTCTAATCAAACCAGAATGAATCAAGATGTAAGAATCTTGATTTGACTCATAAATCAGTGTAGAATCATCCTGAAGTTGAATCAATATCATTGGAGTTATGATGAAGAAGTTATCCCAATTTTAACCGAAGTGATTCTAGTTTCTCCTTTTTGGAGATATGGTAATTTATTCTTGATACTAATAAAACCAGAAAGAATCACGATGTAAGAAGATTGATTTGGACTCATTAATCAGTGTAGAATCACCCTGAAGTTGAATCAAGATCATGGGAGTTATGATGAAGAAGTTATCTCACTTTTAACCGAAGTGATTCCAGTATACCTGTTTGGAGATTTGGCAATTTCTTCTTGGTTCTAATCAAACCATAATGAATCAAGACGTAAGAAGCTTTATTTGGACTCATAAATCAGTGTAGAATCATCCTGAAGTTTAATCAATATCATTGGAGTTATGATGAAGAAGTTATCCCACTTTTAACCGAAGTGATTCTAGTTTGCCCTATTTGGAGATTTGGCATATTCTTCTTGATACTAATAAAACCAGAATCAATCACGATGTAAGAAGCTTGATTTGGACTCAAAAATCAGTGTAGAACCACCCTGAAGTTGAAGCAAGATCATAGGAGTTATGATGAAGAAGTTATCCAGTTTACCTTGTTTGGAGATTTGGCAATTTCTTCTTGATTCTAATCAAACCAGAATGAATCAAGATGTAAGAAACTTGATTTGGACTCATAAATCAGTTTACAATCACCCTGAATTTGAATCAAGATCATAGGAGTTATGATGAAGAAGTTATCCCACTTTTAACCAAAGTGATTCTAGTTTACCTTATTTGGGGATTTGGCAATTCTTCTTGGTTCTAATAAAACCAGAATAAATCACGATGTAAGAAGCTTGATTTGTACTCATTAATCATTGTAGAATCACCCTGGAGTTGAATCAATATCATTGGAGTTATGATGAAGAAGTTATCCCACTTTTAACCGAAGTGATTCCAATTTACCCTGTTTGGAGATCTGGTAATTTCTTCTTGATACAAATAAAACCAGAATGAATCACGATGTAAGAAGCTTGATTTGGATTCATAAATCAGTGGAGAATCATCCTGAAGTTGAATCAATATCATTGGAATTATGATGAAGAAGTTATCCCACTTTTAACCGAAGTTATTCCAGTTTACCCTGTTTGGAGATTTGGCAATTTCTTCTTGATTCTAATCAAACCAGAATGAATCAAGATGTTAGAAGCTTTCTTTGGACTCAGAAATCAGTTTAGAATAACCCTGAAGTTAAATCAATATCATTGGAGTTATGATGAAGAAGTTATCCCACTTTTAACCGAAGTGATTCCAGTTTACCCTGTTTGGAGATTTGGCAATTTCTTCTTGATTCTAATCAAACCAGAATGAATCAAGATGTAAGAAACTTGATTTGGACTCATAAATCAGTTTACAATCACCCTGAATTTGAATCAAGATCATAGGAGTTATGATGAAGAAGTTATCCCACTTTTAACCAAAGTGATTCTAGTTTACCTTATTTGGGGATTTGGCAATTCTTCTTGGTTCTAATAAAACCAGAATAAATCACGATGTAAGAAGCTTGATTTGTACTCATTAATCATTGTAGAATCACCCTGGAGTTGAATCAATATCATTGGAGTTATGATGAAGAAGTTATCCCACTTTTAACCGAAGTGATTCCAATTTACCCTGTTTGGAGATTTGGCAATTTCTTCTTGATACAAATAAAACCAGAATGAATCACGATGTAAGAAGCTTGATTTGGATTCATAAATCAGTGGAGAATCATCCTGAAGTTGAATCAATATCATTGGAATTATGATGAAGAAGTTATCCCACTTTTAACCGAAGTTATTCCAGTTTACCCTGTTTGGAGATTTGGCAATTTCTTCTTGATTCTAATCAAACCAGAATGAATCAAGATGTTAGAAGCTTTCTTTGGACTCAGAAATCAGTGTAGAATAACCCTGAAGTTAAATCAATATCATTGGAGTTATGATGAACAAGTTATCCCACTTTTAACCGAAGTGATTCCAGTTTACCCTGTTTGGAGATTTGGCAATTTCTTCTTGATACAAATAAAAAAATAATTAATCAAGATGTAAGAAACTTTCTTTGGAATCATAAATCAGTGTAGATTAACCCTGAAGTTAAATCAATATCATTGGACTTATGATGAAGAAGTTATCCCACTTTTAACCGAAGTGACTCCTGTTTACGCTGTTTGGAGATTTGGAAATTTCTTCTTGATTCTAATCAAACCAGAATGAATCAAGATGTAAGAATCTTGATTTGACTCATAAATCAGTGTAGAATCATCCTGAAGTTGAATCAATATCATTGGACTTATGATGAAGAAGTTATTCCAATTTTAACCGAAGTGATTCCAGTTTCTCCTTTTTGGAGATTTGGTAATTTATTCTTGATACTAATAAAACCAGAACGAATCACGATGTAAGAAGATTGATTTGGACTCATTAATCAGTGTAGAATCACCCTGAAGTTGAATCAAGATTATAGGAGTTATGATGAAGAAGTTATCCCACTTTTAACCGAAGTTATTCCAGTATACCTGTTTGGAGATTTGGCAATTTCTTCTTGATTCTAATCAAACCATAATGAATCAAGACGTAAGAAGCTTTATTTGGACTCATAAATCAGTGTAGAATCATCCTGAAGTTTAATCAATATCATTGGAGTTATGATGAAGAAGTTATCCCACTTTTAACCGAAGTGATTCTAGTTTGCCCTATTTGGAGATTTGACATATTCTTCTTGATACTAATAAAACCAGAATCAATCACGATGTAAGAAGCTTGATTTGGACTCAAAAATCAGTGTAGAACCACCCTGAAGTTGAAGCAAGATCATAGGAATTATGATGAAGAAGTTATCCAGTTTACCTTGTTTGGAGATTTGGCAATTTCTTCTTGATTCTAATCAAACCAGAATGAATCAAGATGTAAGAAACTTGATTTGGACTCATAAATCAGTTTACAATCACCCTGAATTTGAATCAAGATCATAGGAGTTATGATGAAGAAGTTATCCCACTTTTAACCAAAGTGATTCTAGTTTAACTTATTTGGGGATTTGGCAATTTCTTCTTGGTTCTAATAAAACCAGAATAAATCACGATGTAAGAAGCTTGATTTGTACTCATTAATCTGTAACACCCGTCTCCTCCTCTCTTGAGAACGGCGTGCTACTACCGGTACAAAATCAAATTAAACCGATTTATAAAAATATCAAATAAAATATTACAATATTTAATAAAATAAAAGCGGATAAATCATTTTTTTACAATTAATAACCAGTATAATTCATATCGAAAAGTTGTATCAAAACCGAATGAAAACCGATATAAATACGACGATCCCCAAGACACCAAACCGTCCAAATATCCGACTACTCGTCATGCTCACCTGAAAGGGGAAGAAAGAGGGTGAGAAACAGGGGAGTCACTCAGTGAGGTATGGGATGCTAGACACGCAAACCACTAACTAAATAATAGAACTCCCACTATGGAAGTTTAGCACTAGCATGATCAAACAAGACACCTATGGCATCACACAGAACAAACAATGCGATGATAGTGCATAACTAGCTCATACACCCCGCATTCTCCTCATACGGATATACGTCATCATAATAAGCGTCGATAGCCCAGACATCTCTGGACCCCCGCCCGTAACCATAAGCGTCGAATGCAAACGTCTCTGCACCACGCCCCACTCAAATAAGCGCCGACAGCCCAAACGTCTCTGAGCCCCCGCCCACCACTATGCGTCGATAGCCCGGATGTCTCCGAACCCCCGCCCTCATAAGCGTTGCTATCCAGCTCTCTCTGAATAGCCGCCCTCATAAGCGTTGCTAATCCAGATCTCTCTGAACAGCCGCCCTCATCACATAGTCCCTACTCATAACTACGTAACGTATATATATATATATATATATATATATATATATATATATATAATCATCATTTAACATCACTCAATCAATGTCAAGTTGAATCCTCTAGACCCCTAATTCCTATTTACATTGAATCCTAACTATCACACAAGACTCGATCCAATCAGACGGAACATGTTTCGAAACTAAACTACGATAGAAAGAATTCTACACTAGTAACAGAATTTACGGAATTAGCCCCTCACCGTAGCCATAATCGGTAATGGAACGCAGATCATGAATATAATGAGGTGACTTGATCACCAAGGAAATTTAGGGTTCACCATGGATCTCGATCCCGCCAACAACACACAGAAAAGAACATAGACAAAGAATACGAGACATGGTTAAAATATAATTTAATATAGGGCTTAGATAATAATTTCTTGATGCACAAGAAAGGGAAACAATCACTTAGACCTCATGAGTTGGATACACGACTGTGGCTCTCGGCTCCATCAACATGGTCCCACAGCTTACGGATGATGACATAATGGATCTCTGGTTCAGTGCGACAACTCCAAGCGGTGAGTCATGGTGGAGGTACGGTGGGACCGTCTACACCTCCTCTCATGTGCTTGGTCAAGTTCCCATCTCACGGCTCCAATAGGTAACGTCAACGCCATGGATGAAACACCACACCACGACGCTCCAATGACACATGCTCCTCCTCCGGTGATGATTGATTCACGACGGTGGTGAACAATGGTGGTGGCTGTGTCTCGTCCTCTCAGATGGAAAAATGCATGTGCTCGTGAACAAGAATTAAATAGAAGGGCTAGTATCTAGAGATAAAGAGAGATAGCACAAGGGAATGGTGGGAGAACGATCTCTCAACTTTTGTTTTGATGGTGGCTGCCGTATCTTCACAAAGGAGGAAGAAGATAATATATAAATAACTAGGTTTAAGGTAAATGCACGACTAAATTAATTGGACTGGTTTTGGTTGAAAGAAATAAACCATCCAGTTTAAATAAAAGAAAGATACATAGGTTAGGGTTATAAAATTGCTTTGGTTTTGCAAATGGTTTGGTTTAATTTTTAAATAAAAATAATAATGAGAAGAAAAGAAAACCAAAGCAGATTAGAGAAATCCGGGTCGTTACAATTCTTTCCCACTTAACCGGAATTTGCCCCGAATTCCAGACGGAACCCGAAAAGAACTTCAACGTTTACAAGGAAAGAAGAACACAGTATGAGAAACAAACAAACGGTGTAATTTTTTTTTTTTTGAAAACTCCCAATCACAAAACATTTAAAATTGTTTGAAACCGCGTCCCATAAATCGTCATCCCTGGGTCGGAGCCGGGACGGAACCCGCTGTGATACCAAATTGTAACACCCGTCTCCTCCTCTCTTGAGAACGGCGTGCTACTACTGATACAAAATCAAATTAAACCGATTTATAAAAATATTCAAATAAAATATTACAATATTTAATAAAATAAAAGCGGATAAATCATTTTTTTACAATTAATAACCCAGTATAATTCATATCGAAAAGTTGTATCAAAACTGAATGAAAACCGATATAAATACGACGATCCCCCAAGACACCAAACCATCCAAGTATCCGACTACTCGTCATGCTCACCTGAAAGGGGAAGAAAGAGGGGTGAGCAACAGGGGAGTCACTCAGTGAGGTATGGGATGCTAGACACGCAAACCACTGACTAAATAATAGAACTCCCACTATGGAAGTTTAGCACTAGCATGATCAAACAAGACACCTATGGCATCACACAGAACAAACAATGCGATGATAGTGCATAACTAGCTCATACACCCCGCATTCTCCTCATACGGATATACGTCATCATAATAAGCGTCGATAGCCCAGACATCTCTGGACCCCCGCCCGTAACCATAAGGCGTCGAATGCAAGTCTCTGCACCACGCCCCACTCAAATAAGCGGCCGACAGCCCAAACGTCTTCTGAGCCCCCGCCCTCCACTATGCGTCGATAGCCCGGATGTCTCCGAACCCCCGCCCTCATAAGCGTTGCTATCCAGCTCTCTCTGAATAGCCGCCCTCATAAGTGTTGCTAATCCAGATCTCTCTGAACAGCCGCCCTCATCACATAGTCCCTACTCATAACTACGTATACGTATATATATATATATATATATATATATATATATATATATCATCATTAACATCACTCAATCCATGTCAAGTTAAATCCTCTAGACCCCTATTCCTGTTTACATTGAATCCTAACTATCACACAAGACTCGATCCAATCAGACGGAAATGTTTTGAAACTAAACTACGATAGAAAGAATTCTACACTAGTAACGGAATTTACGGAATGCCCCTCACCGTAGCCATAATCGGTAATGGAACGCAGATCATGAATATAATGAGGTGACTTGATCACCAAGGAAATTTAGGGTTCACCATGGATCTCGATCCCGCCAACAACACACAGAAAAGAACATAGACAAGAATACGAGACATGGTTAAAATATAATTAATATAGGGCTTAGATAATAATTTCTTGATGCACAAGAAGGGAAAACAATCACTTAGACCTCATGAGTTGGATACACGACTGTGGCTCTCGGCTCCCATCAACATGGTCCCACAGCTTACGGATGATGACATAATGGATCTCTGGTTCAGTGCGACAACTCCAAGCGGTGAGTCATGGTGGAGGTACGGTGGGACCGTCTACACCTCCTCTCATGTGCTTGGTCAAGTTCCCATCTCACGGCTCCAATAGGTAACGTCAACGCCATGGATGAAACACCACACCACGACGCTCCAATGACACATTCTCCTCCTCCGGTGATGATGATTCACGACGGTGGTGAACAATGGTGGTGGCTGTGTCTCGTCTTCTCAGATGGAAAAATGCAATGTGCTCGTGAACAAGAATTAAATAGAAGGGCTAGTATCTAGAGATAAAGAGAGATAGCACAAGGGAATGGTGGGAGAACGATCTCTCAACTTTTCTTTTTGATGGTGGCTGCCGTATCTTCCACAAAGGAGAAGAAGATAAATATGATAAATAACTAGGTTTAAGGTAAATGCACGACTAAATTAATTGGACTGGTTTTGGTTGAAAGAAATAAACCATCCGGTTTAAATAAAAGAAAGATACATAGGTTAGGGTTATAAAATTGCTTTGGTTTTGCAAATGGTTTGGTTTAATTTCTTTAAATAAAAATAATAATGAGAAGAAAAGAAACCAAAGCGGATTAGAGAAATCCGGGTCGTTACATAATCAGTGTAGAATCACCCTGGAGTTGAATCAATATCATTGAGTTATGATGAAGAAGTTATCCCACTTTTAACCGAACTGATTCCAATTTACACTGTTTGGAGATTTGGCAATTTCTTCTTGATACAAATAAAACCAGTATGAATCACGATGTAAGAAGCTTGATTTGGATTCATAAATCAGTGGAGAATCATCCTGAAGTTGAATCAATATCATTGGAATTATGATGAAGAAGTTACCACTTTTAACCGAAGTTATTCCAGTTTACCCTGTTGAGATTTGGCAATTTCTTCTTTATTCTAATCAAACCAGAATGAATCAAGATGTTAGAAGCTTTCTTTGGACTCAGAAA
>CAJHQQ010004304.1:0-30123 GCA_905132885.1 Moricandia moricandioides
GGAATAACTTCGGTTAAAAGTGGGATAACTTCTTCATCATAACTCCTATGATCTTGAGTAAACTTCAGGGTGATTCGACACTGATTTATGAGTCTAAATCAAGCTTCTTACATCGTGATTCATTCTGGTTTTATTAGTATCAAGAATAATTCCCAAATCTCCAAACAGGGAAAACTGGAATCACTTCGGTTAAAAAGTGGGATAACTTCTTCATCATAAGTCCAATGATATTGATTCAACTTCAGGATGATTCTAAACTTATTTATGAGTCCAGATCAAGTTTCTTACATCGTGATTCATTCTGTTTTATTTGTATCAAGAAGAAATTGGCCAAATCTCCAAACAGGGTAAACTGGAATCACTACGGTTAAAAGTGGGATAACTTCTTCATCATAAGTCTAATGATATTGATTCAACTTCAGGATGATTCTACACTGATTTTATGAGTCCAAATCAATCTTCTTACATCGTGATTCATTCTGGTTTTATTTGTATCAAGAAGAAATTGCCAAATCTCCAAACAGGGCAAACTGGAATCACTTCGGTTAAAAGTGGGATAACTTCTTCATCATAACTCCAATTATATTGATTCAACTTCAGGGTGATTCTACACTGATTAATGAGTCCAAATCAAGCTTCTTACATCGTGATTCATTCTGGTTTTATTAGTATCAAGAATAAATTCCCAAATCTCCAAACAGGGCAAACTGGAATAACTTCGGTTAAAAGTGGGATAACTTCTTCATCATAACTCCTATGGTCTTGAGTCAACTTCAGGGTGATTCGACACTGATTTATGAGTCTAAATCAAGCTTCTTACATCGTGATTCATTCTGGTTTTATTAGTATCAAGAAGAAATTGTCAAATCTCCAAACAGGGCAAACTGGAATCACTTCGGGTTAAAAGTGGGATAACTTCTTCATCATAACTCCAATGATATTGATTCAACTTCAGGGTGATTCTACACTGATTAATGAGTCCAAATCAAGCTTCTTACATCGTGATTCATTCTGGTTTTATTGGTATCAAGAATAAATTCCCAAATCTCCAAACAGGGCAAACTGGAATCACTTCGGTTAAAAGTGGGATAACTTCTTCATCATAAGTCCAATGATATTGATTCAACTTCAGGATGATTCTAAACTGATTTATGAGTCCAGATCAAGTTTCTTACATCGTGTTTCATTCTGGTTTTATTTGTATCAAGAAGAAATTGCAAAATCTCCAAACAGGGTAAACTGGAATCACTACGGTTAAAAGTGGGATAACTTCTTCATCATAAGTCCAATGATATTGATTCAACTTCAAGATGATTTTACACTGATTTATGAGTCCAAATCAAGCTTCTTACATCGTGATTCATTCTCGTTTTATTTGTATCAAGAAGAAATTGCCAAATCTCCAAACAGGACAAACTGGAATCACTTTGGTTGAAATTAGGATAACTTCTTCATCATAACTCCAATGATATTGATTCAACTTCAGGGTGATTCTACACTGATTAATGAGTCCAAATCAAGCTTCTTACATCGTGATTCATTCTGGTTTTATTAGTATCAAGCATAAATTCCCAAATCTCCAAACAGGGTAAACTGGACTAACTTCGGTTAAAAGTGGGATAACTTCTTCATCATAACTCCTATGATCTTGAGTCAACTTCAGGGTGATTCGACACTGATTTATGAGTCTAAATCAAGCTTCTTACATCGTGATTGATTCTGGTTTTATTTGTATCAAGAAGAAATTGCCAAATCTCCAAACAGGGCAAACTGGAATCACTTCGGTTAAAGGTGGGATAACTTCTTCATCATAAGTCCAATGATATTGATTCAACTTCAGGATGATTCTAAACTGATTTATGAGTCTAGATCAAGTTTCTTACATCGTGTTTCATTCTGGTTTTATTTGTATCAAGAAGAAATTGCCAAATCTCCAAACAGGGTAAACTGGAAGCACTACGGTTAAAAGTGGGATAACTTCTTCATCATAAGTCTAATGATATTGATTCAACTTCAGGATGATTCTAAACTGATTTATGAGTCCAGATCAAGTTTCTTACATTGTGATTCATTCTGGTTTTATTTGTATCAAGAAGAAATCGCCAAATCTCCAAACAGGGTAAACTGGAATCACTACGGTTAAAAGTGGGATAACTTCTTCATCATAAGTCTAATGATATTGATTCAACTTCAGGATGATTCTACACTGATTTATGAGTCCAAATCAAGCTTCTTACATCGTGATTCATTCTGGTTTTATTGGTATCAAGAAGAAATTGCCAAATCTCCAAACAGGACAAACTGGAATCACTTCGGTTAAAAGTGGGATAACTTCTTCATCATAACTCCAATGATATTGATTCAACTTCAGGGTGATTCTACACTGATTAATGAGTCAAATTCAAGCTTCTTACATCGTGATTCATTCTGGTTTTATTAATATCAAGAATAAATTCCCAAATCTCCAAACAAGGCAAACTGGAATAACTTCGGTTAAAAGTGGGATAACTTCTTCATCATAACTCCTATGATCTTGAGTAAACTTCAGGGTGATTCGACACTGATTTATGAATCTAAATCAAGCTTCTTACATCGTGATTCATTCTGGTTTTATTAGTATCAAGAATAAATTTTCAAATCTCCAAACAGGGCAAACTGGAATCACTTCGGTTAAAAGTGGGATAACTTCTACATCATAAGTCCAATGATATTGATTCAACTTCAGGATGATTCTAAACTGATTTATGAGTCCAGATCAAGTTTCTTACATCGTGATTCATTCTGGTTTTATTTGTATCAAGAAGAAATTGTCAAATCTCCAAACAGGGTAAACTGGAATCACTACGGGTAAAAGTGGGATAACTTCTTCATCATAAGTCTAATGATATTGATTCAACTTCAGGATGATTCTACACTGATTTATGAGTCCAAATCAAGCTTCTTACATCGTGATTCATTCTGGTTTTATTTGTATCAAGAAGAAATTGCCAAATCTCCAAACAGGGCAAACTGGAATCACTTCGGTTAAAAGTGGGATAACTTCTTCATCATAACTCCAGTGATATTGATTCAACTTCAGGGTGATTCTACACTGATTAATGAGTCCAAATCAAGCTTCTTACATCGTGATTCATTCCGGTTTTATTAGTATCAAGAATAAATTCCCAAATCTCCAAACAGGACAAACTGGAATAACTTCGGTTAAAAGTGGGATAACTTCTTCATCATAACTCCTATGATCTTGAGTCAACTTCAGGTGGATTCGACACTGATTTAGGAGTCTAAATCATGCTTCTTACATCGTGATTCATTCTGGTTTTATTAGTATCAAGAAGAAATTGCCAAATCTCCAAACAGGGCAAACTGGAATCACTTCGGGTTAAAAGTGGGATAACTTCTTCATCATAACTCCAATGATATTGATTCAACTTCAGGGTGATTCTACACTGATTAATGAGTCCAAATCAAGCTTCTTACATCGTGATTCATTCTGGTTTTATTAGTATCAAGAATAAATTCCCAAATCTCCAAACAGGGCAAACTGGAATCACTTCGGTTAAAAGTGGGATAACTTCTTCATCATAAGTCCAATGATATTGATTCAACTTCAGGATGATTCTAAGCTGATTTATGAGTCCAGATCAAGTTTCTTACATCGTGTTTCATTCTGGTTTTATTTGTATCAAGAAGAAATTGCCAAATCTCCAACTAGGGTAAACTGAAATCACTACGGTTAAAAGTGGGATAACTTCTTCATCATAAGTCCAATGATATTGATTCAACTTCAGGATGATTCTACACTGATTTATGAGTCCAAATCAAGCTTCTTACATCGTGATTCATTCTGGTTTTATTTGTATCAAGAAGAAATTGCCAAATCTCCTAACAGGGCAAACTGGAATCACTTCGGGTGAAATTGGAATAACTTCTTCATCATAACTCCAATGATATTGATTCAACTTCAGGGTGATTCTACACTGATTAATGAGTCCAAATCAAGCTTCTTACATCGTGATTCATTCTGGTTTTATTAGTATCAAGCATAAATTCCCAAATCTCCAAACAGGGTAAACTGGAATAACTTCGGTTAAAAGTGGGATAACTTCTTCATCATAACTCCTATGATCTTGAGTCAACTTCAGGGTGATTCGACACTGATTTATGAGTCTAAATCAAGCTTCTTACATCGTGATTCATTCTGGTTTTATTTGTATCAAGAAGAAATTGCCAAATCTCCAAACAGGGCAAACTGGAATCACTTCGGTTAAAAGTGGGATAACTTCTTCATCATAAGTCCAATGATATTGATTCAACTTCAGGATGATTCTAAACTGATTTATGAGTCCAGATCAAGTTTCTTACATCGTGTTTCATTCTGTTTTTATTTGTATCAAGAAGAAATTGCCAAATCTCCAAAAAGGGTAAACTGGAATCACTACGGTTAAAAGTGGGATAACTTCTTCATCATAAGTCTAATGATATTGACTCAACTTCAGGATGATTCTAAACTGATTTATGAGTCCATATCAAGTTTCTTACATTGTGATTCATTCTGGTTTTATTTGTATCAAGAAGAAATCGCCAAATCTCCAAACAGGATAAACTGGAATCACTTCGGTTAAAAGTGGGATAACTTCTTCATCATAACTCCTATGATCTTGAGTCAACTTCAGGGTGATTCGACACTGATTTATGAGTCTAAATCAAGCTTCTTACATCGTGATTCATTCTGTTTTTATTTTTATCAAGAAGAAATTGCCAAATCTCCAAACAGGGCAAACTGGAATCACTTCGGTTAAAAGTGGGATAACTTCTTCATCATAACTCCAATGATATTGATTCAACTTCAGGGTGATTCTACACTGATTAATGAGTCTAAATCAAGCTTCTTACATCGTGATTCATTCTGGTTTTATTAGTATCAAGAATAAATTCCCAAATCTCCAAACAGGATAAACTGGAATCACTTCGGTTAAAAGTGGGATAACTTCTTCATCATAAGTCCAATGATATTGATTCAACTTCAGGATGATTCTAAACTGATTTATGAGTCCAGATCAAGTTTCTTACATCGTCTTTCATTCTGGTTTTATTTGTATCAAGAAGAAATTGCCAAATCTCCAAACAGGGTAAACTGGAATCACTACGGTTAAAAGTGGGATAACTTCTTCATCATAAGTCCAATGATATTGATTCAACTTCAGGATGATTCTACACTGATTTATGAGTCAAAATAAAGCTTCTTACATCGTGATTCATTCTGGTTTTATTTGTATCAAGAAGAAATTGCCAAATCTCCAAACAGGACAAACTGGAATCACTTCGGTTGAAATTGGGATAACTTCTTCATCATAACTCCAATGATATTGATTCAACTTCAGGGTGATTCTACACTGATTAATGAGTCCAAATAAAGCTTCTTACATCTTGATTCATTCTGGTTTTATTAGTATCAAGAATAAATTCCCAAATCTCCAAACAGGAGAAACTGGAATCACTTCGGTTAAAAGTGGGATAACTTCTTCATCATAACTCCTATGATCTTGAGTCAACTTCAGGGTGATTCGACACTGATTTATGAGTCTAAATCAAGCTTCTTACATCGTGATTCATTCTGGTTATATTTGTATCAAAAAGAAATTGCCAAATCTCCAAACAGGGCAATCTGGAATCACTTCGGTTAAAAGTGGGATAACTTCTTCATCATAAGTCCAATGATATTGATTCAACTTCCGGATGATTCTAAACTGATTTATGAGTCCAGATCAAGTTTCTTACATCATGTTTCATTCTGGTTTTATTTGTATCAAGAAGAAATTGCCAAATCTCCAAACAGGGTAAAATGGAATCACTACGGTTAAAAGTGGGATAACTTCTTCATCATAAGTCCAATGATATTGATTCAACTTCAGGATGCTTCTACACTGACTTATGAGTCCAAATCAAGCTTCTTACATTGTGATTCTGATGTTATCATGGACCGGATCACTAAGGAGAACAAGGAGAGTCTAGATGAGCCACATGAAGCCACATTGCACCAACAACTTGGTGATGATGCTCTAGCCATTCCTGAAGGTCCCATGACTCGTTCCAGAGTCAAGAAGCTTAAAGAGAATGTTGTTGGATTACTCACTTCACATCCACAACAACAAAGTCTTGGAAAAGGTCTGATCCGAGATGTCTTGATCACCATTCAAGTCATCTCTACATCAAGCTGAGTTAGTGTCTAGGCAATACATGGGGTGTGTGCTCTTTTCCTTGCTTTTGGTTTTGTCCCACGAGGTTTTCCGGAGGAAGGTTTTTAACGAGGCCACAACTTGTCTTCACATCACCTAAGTCCTATCTCGGTCCAAGACTATAGAAGTTTACATTTTATTTCATTTCATTTAAAAGCTTATGTTAAACTCTAGTTTCCTTTTTTGATCTTTGTCGAAACCCTAGAGGATATGTCTCTGGTTTCTTATTTAAAGAGGTCTCTACACCCTCTTGTAATCATCCAACTTTTTATAAACAAGTATCATTCATCTTGACGGCTCTCTCTCTCTAGAAAGTGTGCCGAGTTCTGGTGTGTAGTATCCAGAGACCTAAGGGTGTTTAGTTTGGTGTGTCATATCCAAGTTATTCATCTAGGAGTATCAAGAGATCATCCATCCCTCTTGTGTCACCATTCAATCCACACGCCTTGAAGGACTTGAGTCTCTGATTCGTTCTTGCAAGGATCTATCCATCATCCCATCAACCAAAGAGCATCCTAGGGACGCATCAAGTGGTATCAGAGCAACTTTGGTTGGGAAGTACTCGCTATCCTCTCTTGTTTCTTTTGTTGTTTCATCCGTATATCCTCTATATCATCTATGTCATCTTGAATAAGCATTAGAACTATCTTGTTTAGGGCTGCTAGAGATTCATAATAGATTAGACAAGGATTATAGGACTTTCCTTTTTTGGATTTTTCGGAAACCCTAGAGAGATAAAAACCCTAGCCGCATGCACCCTCTTGTCGATTACTTTGTGCATTAGTCTAGCTTGTTTATCACCTTGGACACGAGCATAATAAGACTATTAGGGTGTTAGAAAACCTTAGAAGAGTTTAGGAAAAAGTTTAAGAAGTTTTTTCCTTTTTGCTTGATCATTTCCTTTTTGCTTGCCGATTGTTCCTTTTTACTTTTGTCTTGCAATACAAGCTTGTTCCTTTTCCTTTTTGCTTGTTTTCTTTTTTCTTTTTGCTTGTCTTCTTCCCTAGAAACCTTTTACTGGTTGTCTTGTTTATCTTTGAGAAGGAAACATGGTGTCCGAGTCTGAAGAAGAGGCTGAACTCGTCCGGAGAAACAAACTCCTCATGGAACTATGACCAATCAACTTAACCAGAGTATGGTGGCAACCATGACCGAGATGATGAGGACCAACCTCAATGACATCAGGAGAGAGCTTAGAGAAGACATCAGGAGAGCTACTAGTCACTTGCCAAACCAAGAGACTAGGAGAGAAGAGAGACCACAAGCAACTCGCCAAGCAACTCGCCAAGAACATGATGGTTATGAGGAGACTGATGAAGAGTATGAACACTTCAGCTCATCCTCAAGAAGACCTAGGCGTGTCCAAGAGAGAAGAATGAACCAGGGAGATGAACTTGCTGGTTTGAAGATCAAGATACCCCCATTCCATGGCAAAGCTGATCCGGATGCCTATCTTGAGTGGAAGAAGAAGATTGAGCTAGTCTTTCAGTGCAAGCAGTACACAAACCACAAGAAGATTCAGATTGCTGCCACTGAGTTCTATGACTATGCTTTGACTTGGTGGGATCAGTACCTCACAACTCGTAGGAGGAATGGAGAGGAACCAGTAGAGACTTGGACAGAGATGAAGTCCATCATGCGCAAGAGGTTTGTTCCAAGCCATTACCTCAGAGACTTGCACCATCGGCTGAGGAAGCTTACCCAAGGTTCAAGATCAGTGGAGGAGTATTACCAGGAGATGGAGTTACTCATGCTTAGAGCCAACATATCAGAAGATAGAGAAGCAACCATGTCAAGGTTCCTTTGTGGTTTAAACCGAGAGATACAAGACAATGTTGAGATGCAACATTATGTGGAGCTTGAAGAGATGCTACACAAGGCTATTCTTGTTGAGCAACAACTAAAGAGGAGGGGACACTCACGCAATCAGTATGGCTCTAACCGGTTACACAACACCAAGGAGGAGAAGACACCTTATCCTAAGGAGTCTAAACCATTCCAGAAGGACAACAAGTCCTATCCAAGAGAAGAGACCAAACCAATCAGTGCTCTTGACAAGGGCAAAGGCAAGGTTGAAGCTTCTAGTTCCAGAGCTCGTGATGTCAAGTGCTTCAAGTGCCAAGGAAGAGGTCATTATGCCAATGAATGTACCAACAAGAGAGTCATGTTCTTACTGGAAGATGGAGCGTATACCTCAGCAGATGACAACACCGAGTCTGACCAAGATGACACTGAAGAAGAACAAGAAGAAGGACCAGTCCAGGGGAAGATTTTAGTAGCAAGAAGGCTTCTAAGCTTGCAAAACAAGGCTGAGGAGCTAGAGCAACGTGAGAACCTCTTCTACACCCGGTGCTTGGTCCAAGGAAAAGTGTGCAGCCTCATTGTTGATGGAGGAAGTTGTGTCAATGCTGCGAGTGAAACAATGGTTCAAAAGTTGGGATTGAAGGTTCAGAAACATCCCAAGCCTTACAAGTTACAATGGCTGAATGAAGAAGGCACCATGAAGGTTTCAAGTCAAGTTCTTATTCCCTTAGCCATTGGAAGATATGAAGATGAAGTCTTGTGTGATGTGTTGCCTATGCAAGCTGGTCACATACTTCTTGGAAGACCTTGGCAATCTGAGGGTGTGGTCCATGATGGGTTCACCAACTAGCATTCCTTTTTGTTCAAGGGCAAGAAGACTACTCTGGTTCCCTTGACACCCAAGGAAGTGCAACAAGATCAGATTCAACTCCAAAAGAAGAAGGAGATTGATCTAAAACCGGCTGGAACTAAGCAGCCAAACTTCTATGCTAACATGGGTGATATCAAAAGGACTCTCAACTCTAAACAATCTGCTATCTTACTTGTGTTTAAAGAGACTCTATTGAACTTAACAGATTCTACACCGGTGTATCCGAGTGAAATGGTTTCTCTTTTGCAGGAGTTTCAAGATGTATTTCCAGAAGACAATCCCATTGGTTTACCACCTTTAAGAGGGATTGAGCACCAGATAGACTTTGTGCCAGGATCTACACTTCCAAACCGTCCAGCATACAGAAGCAATCCGGTTGAGACCAAGGAGTTGCAAAGACAAGTAGAGGAACTCATGGAGAAGGGCTATATCCGAGAGAGTTTGAGCCCATGTGCTATACCAGTGCTCCTAGTGCCTAAGAAGGATGGTACATGGCGTATGTGTGTTGATTGTAGATCAATCAACAACATCACAGTGAAGTATCGCCACCCTATCCCTAGACTTGATGATATGCTTGATGAATTGCATGGTTCTTGCATCTTTTCTAAGATTGATTTAAAAAGTGGTTATCATCAGATTAGGATGAAAGAAGGTGATGAATGGAAAACTGCATTCAAAACTAAACATGGATTATATGAGTGGTTAGTTATGCCATTTGGATTAACCAATGCACCTAGTACATTCATGAGGTTAATGAATCATGTTCTTAGATCATTCATAGGCATTTCTATTGTAGTATACTTTGATGACATCTTAGTATATAGCAAGAACTTAGAAGAACATCTAGATCATCTTAGGGCTGTCTTGAGTGTTTTAAGAAGTGAAAAGCTTTATGCCAACTTGAAGAAGTGCACCTTTTGCACAGATAACTTGGTTTTCCTAGGCTTTGTTGTGAGTGCAGATGGAGTTAAGGTTGATGAAGAGAAGATCAAAGCCATCAAAGACTGGCCGAGTCCAACTTCAGTAGGAGAAGTGAGGAGTTTCCATGGGCTTGCTGGCTTCTATAGGAGATTTGTGAAGGACTTTAGCACCATTGCAGCTCCCTTAACTAAAGTGATAAAGAAGGATGTTGGATTCAAGTGGGGAGAGGCACAAGAGAAGGCTTTCCAGAGCCTAAAAGAGGAGCTTACTCAATCACCTCTTCTTATGCTTCCTGACTTTACTAAAACTTTTGAAATAGAATGTGATGCCTCAGGAATTGGAATTGGTGCTGTGTTGATGCAGGATAGGAAACCCATTGCATACTTCAGTGAGAAGCTTGGAGGAGCCACTCTCAACTATGCAACCTATGACAAGGAACTCTATGCCTTGGTGAGGGCATTACAAACGTGGCAACATTACTTGTGGCCCAAGGAGTTTGTCATCCACACTGATCATGAGTCCCTAAAGTATCTAAAAGGGCATTGTAAGCTTAGCAAGAGACACGCAAGGTGGGTTGAATTCATTGAGACCTTCCCATACGTGATCAAATACAAACAAGGTAAGGAGAATGTAGTTGCTGATGCACTATCTCGGAGGTATGTTCTCTTGACCACCTTAGATGCTAAGTTGCTTGGGTTTGAGCAGATAAAGAACATGTATGAGACTGACCATGATTTCAAGGAAGCTTATGCTTCATGTGCTAAGTTTGCTGCAGGGCATTACTTTAGAAATGAAGGCTACTTGTTCTATGACAATAGATTGTGTCTGCCTAATTGTTCTTTGAGAGATCTTTTTGTCAGGGAATCCCATGGGGGCAGTCTAATGGGACACTTTGGGATTGCCAAGACCTTAAAAGTTTTACAGGATCACTTCTATTGGCCGCACATGACGAGAGATGTGGAGAGAATCTGTGGAAGGTGTGCTACTTGCAAGCATGCCAAGTCCCAAGTTCAATCCCAGGGTTTGTATACTCCTTTACCCATTCCACACCATCCCTGGAATGACATCTCTATGGACTTTATTGTTGGTTTGCCTAGAACTAGAACTGGAAAGGATTCTATCTTTGTTGTTGTTGATAGGTTCTCTAAGATGGCACATTTCATAGCTTGTCACAAGACTGATGATGCATTACATGTAGCTAACTTGTTCTTTAAAGAGGTTGTACGTTTGCATGGCATGCCTAGAACTATAGTGTAACATCCCGAGTTGTGATATTTGAAAAAGGCTTAAGATAATTGATTTGGCTACCTATGTCACCAAAGTTGACTTACCTTTTCCGTCACACATCCGTTTAGAACTCCAGGGTTAAGCGTGCTTATGCTGGAGTAGTGAAAGGATGGGTGGCCTATCGGGAAGTGATTCGCGATACTGTGTGAGTGAGGCCAAAACACGGGGAAAGGTCGGGTGGTGATTGCAGGGTCAGTAAACAATGATTTAGAGCCTTGGAAAATTAACGACCGACCGTCGGATGGGATGGGGCCCACGGGCCGAGAGAGCGGGCGTGGGTGGCCCATTAGCCGTGGGCGGTCGGGGAGTTATAAGTGGTATCAGAGCGGGTTCCATCCCGGCTCCGACCCGGGATGGCGATTTATGGGACGTGGTGTCAAACAATTTTTAATGTTTTTGGGATTAGGAGTTTTCAAAAAAAAAAAAGACACCATTTTGTCGGTTTCTCATATCGTGTTCTTCTTTCCTTCGTACCCGTTTAAGTTCTTTTCGGATCCCATTTAGAATTCGGGACGAATTCCGATTAAGTGGGAGAGAATTGTAACGACCGTGACCCAGCTTCCCTCTAAGCCGGTATTGGTTTACTTCAAATTATAATTATTTTTAAAACCAAACCGAGCCGTATTTTCTTTCATTATTAATCGTGTATATTATTTCTATACCTATTTGTATTCATGTGTCTTTCTCTAAACCTAAAGACGTGAGCCGCCTCTATTAATATACTTACCTCCCTCTCCATACGTTCTTCTTACGTTCTCCTTCTTCCTCCTCTTTTATTATTCTCTTCTTCTCCATTCCTTCATCCCTTCATGCTTTAAGTGATCGTGTGTGAAATGAAGAGGAGTTCTTTTTAATTGTCTTCTCCGTTCATCACCAACGGATCACCACCGTTGCAGCCTTGTCATCACGCCTCATGCCGTCATGGTGGTGCATGTAGCAGATCTATGTGATGGAGAACGTGACCCAGACGAGGAGAGAAGGTGAAGCTGGAGCCATCATCTCAGCGCGACCAATCGTCGATCTGCACCGCTGTGTTTTTATCACCGGCGGTGGTGTATCCGCTGTCACCGGAGACGTTGCCGTGTTGTCGGAGATGGAGTCGTGTCCTTAACCAAAGAGAAACGTAAAATTAGGGTAAGCTTTACCTCATGCTTGCGCACCAAGCTTCCCTTCTTCCAGTTTAGTAATAGCTTGCCACCTTCGTTGTAAATTGTAAGCTAATACGTATGTTCCAGTTTCCTTGTTATTATTCTTATTTATTGTATATCAAGTAAGCATTGGCCTAGTTTTATATATTTATTATTATATCTATTGCTTTGTATATAATTTCCGATCTGGTGTACTGTGGCGAGAAGTGAGGCCCATGGCGAAACCCTAAGTTTGGTTGTTCAAGTCATCTTATTATTTCCGACATGCTTCACGTTCTCCGTTATGGCAAAGGTGAGGGCTATTCCCAAACTTTTTGTACACGGCTTAGGATTTTGAATAAACATAATTTATTTCTAATATGTTCCGTCTTCGTGAAGTTGAGTCTATTAGAGTCTGCTTGTTTAGTTATTAGGTTCTCTGTTAAACCGGATATAGGACGTTAGAGGGTTCAACATTGCTTGTTCTTTGATAATTGTTATTAAATATATATATATATATATATATATATATATATATATATATCTGTTGAGAATTGAGGTGAAAGGTTGTGGTCGACTACGGAGACGTACTTCTGTAGAGCGGTTTGTGACCAGTATGTTTTGTGAGAGGCTGTGGCACGGCATAGTCGACCTGTTGTTGCCATGGCTGTAGGTCGATAAATCGTCTTCGGGCGTGTGTTACCGAGCACATATTCGGCGTTGTTTTGTGAGATGTTGTGGCACAGTATAGTCGACCTGTTGTTGCCACGACTGTAGGTCGATAAATCGTCTTCGGGCGTGTGTTACCGAGCACGTATTCGGCGTTGTTGATTTGGCCTGTTAGTGGGCAGCGGGTGTGTATCTCGCTAGGACCATTGTTTGATCTTTGGGTACTTTAGGTACCGTGTTTGTTACGTGTTAAAAGTAAATTATATTTATTCAAAGTGTTATGACCGGGTCCATGGACTTCGGGTTTAGCACCCCATAACTCACTGAGTGACTCCCCTGTTGCTCACCCCTCTTTTCCCCCCTTTCAGGTGAGCATCACGAGTAGTCGGATATCTGGACGGTTTGGTGTCTTTGGGATCTTCGTATTTTATTTTGGTTTTATTCGACATTTCCATTTGTAATATTTCGGTTTTCTAAATTTAAAAATAATTTATCCTCTTTTATTTTATTAAATGTTTCAATATTTTATTAAATGAGTCCAAATCAAGCTTCTTACATCGTGATTCATTCTGGTTTTATTAGTATCAAGAATAAATTCCCAAATCTCCAAACAGGGCAAACTGAAATAACTTCGGTTAAAAGTGGGATAACTTCTTCATCATAACTCCTATGATCTTGAGTAAACTTCAGGGTGATTCGACACTGATTAATGAGTCCAAATCAAGCTTCTTACATCGTGATTCATTCTGGTTTTATTAGTATCAAGAATAAATTCCCAAATCTCCAAACAGGGCAAACTGGAATCACTTCGGTTAAAAGTGGGATAACTTCTTCATCATAAGTCCAATGATATTGATTCAACTTCAGGATGATTCTAAGCTGATTTATGAGTCCAGATCAAGTTTCTTACATCGTGATTCATTCTGGTTTTATTTGTATCAAGAAGAAATTGCCAAATCTCCAAACAGGGTAAACTGGAATCACTACGGTTAAAAGTGGGATAACTTCTTCATCATAAGTCTAATGATATTGATTCAACTTCAGGATGATTCTACACTGATTTATGAGTCCAAATCAAGCTTCTTACATCGTGATTCATTCTGGTTTTATTTGTATCAAGAATAAATTCCCAAATCTTCAAACAGGACAAACTGGAATCACTTCGGTTAAAAGTGGGATAACTTCTTCATCATAACTCCTATGATCTTGAGTCAACTTCAGGGTGATTCTACACTGATTAATGAGTCCAAATCAAGCTTCTTACATCGTGATTCATTCTGGTTTTATTAGTATCAAGAATAAATTCCCAAATCTCCAAACAGGACAAACTGGAATCACTTCGGTTAAAAGTGGGATAACTTCTTCATCATAACTCCAATGATATTGATTCAACTTCAGGCTGATTCTACACTGATTAATGAGTCCAAATCAAGCTTCTTACATCGTGATTCATTCTGGTTTTATTAGTATCAAGAATAAATTCCCAAATCTTCAAACAGGACAAACTGGAATCACTTCGGTTAAAAGTGGGATAACTTCTTCATCATAACTCCTATGATCTTGAGTCAACTTCAGGATGATTCTACACTAATTTATGAGTCCAAATAAAGCTTCTTACATCGTGATTCATTCTGGTTTTATTTGTATCAAGAAGAAATTGCCAAATCTCCAAACAGGGTAAACTGGAATCACTACGGTTAAAAGTGGGATAACTTCTTCATCATAAGTCCAATGATATTGATTCAACTTCAGGATGCTTCTACACTGATTTATGAGTCCAAATCAAGCTTCTTACATCGTGATTCATTCTTGTTTTATTTGTATCAAGAAGAAATTGCCAAATCTCCAAACAGGACAAACTGGAATCACTTCAGTTAAGATTGGGATAACTTCTTCATCATAACTCCAATGATATTGATTCAACTTCAGGGTGATTCTACACTGATTAATGATTCCAAATCAAGCTTCTTACATCGTGATTCATTCTGGTTTTATTAGTATCAAGAATAAATTCCCAAATCTCCAAACAGGGCAAACTGGAATAACTTCGGTTAAAAGTGGGATAACTTCTTCATCATAACTCCTATGATCTTGAGTAAACTTCAGGGTGATTCGACACTGATTAATGAGTCCAAATCAAGCTTCTTACATCGTGATTCATTCTGGTTTTATTAGTATCAAGAATAAATTCCCAAATCTCCAAACAGGGCAAACTGGAATCACTTCGGTTAAAAGTGGGATAACTTCTTCATCATAAGTCCAATGATATTGATTCAACTTCAGGATGATTCTAAACTGATTTATGAGTCCAGATCAAGTTTCTTACATCGTGATTCATTCTGGTTTTATTTGTATCAAGAAGAAATTGCCAAATCTCCAAACAGGGTAAACTGGAATCACTACGGTTAAAAGTGGGAAAACTTCTTCATCATAACTCCAATGATATTGATTCAACTTCAGGGTGATTCTACACTGATTAATGAGTCCAAATCAATCTTCTTACATCGTGATTCATTCTGGTTTTATTAGTATCAAGAATAAATTCCCAAATCTCCAAACAGGGCAAACTGGAATCACTTCGGTTAAAAGTGGGATAACTTCTTCATCATAAGTCCAATGATATTTATTCAACTTCAGGATGATTCTAAACTGATTTATGAGTCCAGATAAAGTTTCTTACATCGTGATTCATTCTGGCTTTATTTGTATCAAGAAGAAATTGCCAAATCTCTAAACAGGGCAAACTGGAATCACTTCGGTTAAAATTGGGATAACTTCTTCATCATAACTCCGATGATATTGATTCGACTTCAGGGTGATTCTACACTGATTAATGAGTCCAAATCAATCTTCTTACATCGTGATTCATTCTGGTTTTATTAGTATCAAGAATAAATTCTCAAATCTCCAAACAGGGCAAACTGGAATCACTTCGGTTAAAAGTGGGATAACTTCTTCATCATAAGTCCAATGATATTTATTCAACTTCAGGATGATTCTAAACTGATTTATGAGTCCAGATAAAGTTTCTTACATCGTGATTCATTCTGGCTTTATTTGTATCAAGAAGAAATTGCCAAATCTCTAAACAGGGCAAACTGGAATCACTTCGGTTAAAATTGGGATAACTTCTTCATCATAACTCCGATGATATTGATTCGACTTCAGGGTGATTCTACACTGATTAATGAGTCCAAATCAAGCTTCTTACATCGTGATTCATTCTGGTTTTATTAGTATCAAGAATAAATTCCCAAATCTCCAAACAGGACAAACTGGAATCACTTCGGTTAAAAGTGGGATAACTTCTTCATCATAACTCCAATGATATTGATTCAACTTCAGGGTGATTCTACACTGATTAATGAGTCCAAATCAAGCTTCTTACATCGTGATTCATTCTGGTTTTATTAGTATAAAGAATAAATTCCCAAATCTCCAAACAAGGCAAACTGGAATAACTTCGATTAAAAGTGGGATAACTTCTTCATCATAAGTCCAATGATATTGATTCAACTTCAGGATGCGTCTACACTGATTTATGAGTCCAAATCAAGCTTCTTACATCGTGATTCATTCTGGTTTTATTTGTATCAAGAAGAAATTGCCAAATCTCCAAACAGGGCAAACTGGAATCACTTCGGTTAAAATTGGGATAACTTCTTCATCATAACTCCAATGATATTGATTCAACTTCAGGGTGATTCTACACTGATTAATGAGTCCAAATCAAGCTTCTTACATCGTGATTCATTCTGGTTTTATTAGTATCAAGAATAAATTCCCAAATCTCCAAACAGGACAAACTCGAATCACTTCGGTTAAAGTGGGATAACTTCTTCATCATAACTCCTATGATCTTGAGTAAACTTCAGGGTGATTCGACTCTGATTAATGAGTCCAAATCAAGCTTCTTACATCGCGATTCGTTCTGGTTTTATTAGTATCAAGAATAAATTCCCAAATCTCCAAACAGGGCAAACTGGAATCACTTCGGTTAAAAGTGGGATAACTTCTTCATCATAAGTCCAATGATATTGATTCAACTTCAGGATGCTTCTACACTGATTTATGAGTCCAAATCAAGCTTTTTACATCGTGATTCATTCTGGTTTTATTTGTAGCAAGAAGAAATTGCCAAATCTCCACACAGGGCAAACTGGAATCACTTCGGTTAAAATTGGGATAACTTCTTCATCATAACTCCAATGATATTGATTCAACTTCAGGGTGATTCTACACTGATTAATGAGTCCAAATCAAGCTTCTTACATCGTGATTCATTCTGGTTTTATTAGTATTAAGAATAAATTCTCAAATCTCCAAACATGACAAACTGGAATCACTTCGGTTAAAAGTGGGATAACTTCTTCATCATAACTCCTATGATCTTGAGTAAACTTCAGGGTGATTCGACACTGATTAATGAGTCCAAATCAAGCTTCTTACATCGTGATTCATTCTAGTTTTATTTGTATCAAGAAGAAATCACCAAATCTCCAAACAGCGCAAACTGGAATCACTTCGGTTAAAAGTGGGATAACTTCTTCATCATAAGTCCAATGATATTGATTCAACTTCAGGATGCTTCTACACTGATTTATGAGTCCAAATCAAGCTTATTACATCGTGATTCATTCTGGTTTTATTTGTATCAAGAAAAAATTACCAAATCTCCAAACAGGGCAAACTGGAATCACTTCGGTTAAAATTGGGATAACTTCTTCATCATAACTCCAATGATATTGATTCAACTTCAGGGTGATTCTACACTGATTAATGAGTCCAAATCAAGCTCCTTACATCGTGATTCATTCTGGTTTTATTAGTATCAAGAATAAATTCCCAAATCTCCAAACAGGACAAACTGGAATCACTTCGGTTGAAATTGGGATAACTTCTTCATCATAACTCCAATGATATTGATTCAACTTCAGGGTGATTCTACACTGATTAATGAGTCCAAATCAAGCTTCTTACATCGTGATTCATTCTGGTTTTATTAGTATCAAGAAGAAATTGCCAAATCTCCAAACAGGGCAAACTGGAATCACTTCGGTTAAAATTGGGATAACTTCTTCATCATAACTCCAATTATATTGATTCAACTTCAGGGTGATTCTACACTGATTAATGAGTCTAAATCAAGCTTCTTACATCGTGATTCATTCTGTTTTTATTAGTATCAAGAATAAATTCCCAAATCTCCAAACAGGACAAACTGGAATCACTTCGGTTAAAAGTGGGATAACTTCTTCATCATAAGTCCAATGATATTTATTCAACTTCAGGATAATTCTACACTGATTTATGAGTCCAAATAAAGCTTCTTACATCGTGATTCATTCTGGTTTTATTTGTATCAAGAAGAAATTGCCAAATCTCCAAACAGGGCAAACTGGAATCACTTCGGTTGAAATTGGGATAACTTCTTCATCATAACTCCAATGATATTGATTCAACTTCAGGGTGATTCTACACTGATTAATGAGTCCAAATCAAGCTTCTTACATCGTGATTCATTCTGGTTTTATTAGTATCAAGAATAAATTCCCAAATCTTCAAACATGGCAAACTGGAATCACTTCGGTTAAAAGTGGGATAACTTCTTCATCATAACTCCTATGATCTTGAGTCAACTTCAGGGTGATTCGACACTGATTTATGAGTCTAAATCAAGCTTCTTACATCGTGATTCATTCTGGTTTTATTTGTATAAAAAAGAAATTGCCAAATCTCCAAACAGGGCAATCTGGAATCACTTCGGTTAAAAGTGGGATAACTTCTTCATCATAAGTCCAATGATATTGATTCAACTTCAGGATGATTCTAAACTGATTTATGAGTCCAGATCAAGTTTCTTACATCATGTTTCATTCTGGTTTTATTTGTATCAAGAAGAAATTGCCAAATCTCCAAACAGGGTAAACTGGAATCACTACGGTTAAAAGTGGGATAACTTCTTCATCATAAGTCCAATGATATTGATTCAACTTCAGGATGCTTCTACACTGATTTATGAGTCCAAATCAAGCTTATTACATCGTGATTCATTCTGGTTTTATTCGTATCAAGAAGAAATTGCCAAATCTCCAAACAGGGCAAACTGGAATCACTTCGGTTAAAATTGGGATAACTTCTTCATCATAACTCCAATGATATTGATTCAACTTCAGGGTGATTCTACACTGATTAATGAGTCCAAATCAAGCTTCTTACATCGTGATTCATTCTGGTTTTATTAGTATCAAGAATAAATTCCCAAATCTCCAAACAGGACAAACTGGAATCACTTCGGTTAAAAGTGGGATAACTTCTTCATCATAACTCCTATGATCTTGAGTAAACTTCAGGGTGATTCGACACTGATTAATGAGTCCAAATCAAGCTTCTTACATCGTGATTCATTCTGGTTTTATTAGTATCAAGAATAAATTCCCAAATCTCCAAACAGGGCAAACTGGAATCACTTCGGTTAAAAGTGGGATAACTTCTTCATCATAAGTCCAATGATATTGATTCAACTTCAGGATGCTTCTACACTGATTTATGAGTCCAAATCAAGCTTCTTACATCGTGATTCATTCTGGTTTTATTTGTATCAAGAAGAAATTGCCAAATCTCTAAACAGGGCAAACTGGAATCACTTCGGTTAAAATTGGGATAACTTTTTCATCATAACTCCAATGATATTGATTCAACTTCAGGGTGATTCTACACTGATTAATGAGTCCAAATCAAGCTTCTTACATCGTGATTCATTCTGGTTTTATTAGTATCAAGAATAAATTCCCGAATCTCCAAACAGGACAAACTGGAATCACTTCGGTTAAAAGTGGGATAACTTCTTCATCATAACTCCAATGATATTGATTCAACTTCAGGGTGATTCTACACTGATTAATGAGTCCAAATCAAGCTTCTTACATCGTGATTCATTCTGGTTTTATTAGTATCAAGAATAAATTCCCAAATCTTCAAACAAGACAAACTGGAATCACTTCGGTTAAAAGTGAGATAACTTCTTCATCATAACTCCTATGATCTTGAGTCAACTTCAGGGTGATTCGACACTGATTTATGAGTCTAAATCAAGCTTCTTACATCGTGATTCATTCTGGTTATATTTGTATCAAAAAGAAATTGCCAAATCTCCAAACAGGGCAATCTGGAATCACTTCGATTAAAAGTGGGATAACTTCTTCATCATAAGTCCAATGATATTGATTCAACTTCAGGATGATTCTAAACTGATTTATGAGTCCAGATCAAGTTTCTTACATCATGTTTCATTCTGGTTTTATTTGTATCAAGAAGAAATTGTCAAATCTCCAAACAGGGTAAACTGGAATCACTACGGTTAAAAGTGGGATAACTTCTTCATCATAAGTCCAATGATATTGATTCAACTTCAGGATGCTTCTACACTGATTTATGAGTCCAAATCAAGCTTCTTACATCGTGATTCATTCTGGTTTTATTTGTATCAAGAAGAAATTGCCAAATCTCCAAACAGGGCAAACTGGAATCACTTCGGCTAAAATTGGGATAACTTCTTCATCATAACTCCAATGATATTGATTCAACTTCAGGGTGATTCTACACTGATTAATGAGTCCAAATCAAGCTTCTTACATCGTGATTCATTCTGGTTTTATTAGTATCAAGAATAAATTCTCAAATCTCCAAACAGGGCAAACTGGAATCACTTCGGTTAAAAGTGGGATAACTTCTTCATCATAAGTCCAATGATATTGATTCAACTTCAGGATGCTTCTACACTGATTTATGAGTCTAAATCAAGCTTCTTACATCGTGATTCATTCTGGTTTTATTTGTATCAAGAAGAAATTGTCAAATCTCCAAACAGGGCAAACTGGTATCACTTCGGTTAAAATTGGGATAACTTCTTCATCATAACTCCAATGATATTGATTCAACTTCAGGGTGATTCCACACTGATTAATGAGTCCAAATCAAGCTTCTTACATCGTGATTCATTCTGGTTTTATTAGTATAAAGAATAAATTCCCAAATCTCCAAACAGGACAAACTGGAATCACTTCGGTTAAAAGTGGGATAACTTCTTCATCATAACTCCAATGATATTGATTCAACTTCAGGGTGATTCTACACTGATTAATGAGTCCAAATCAAGCTTCTTACATCGTGATTCATTCTGGTTTTATTAGTATAAAGAATAAATTCCCAAATCTCCAAACAGGACAAACTGGAATCACTTCGGTTAAAAGTGGGATAACTTCTTCATCATAACTCCAATGATATTGATTCAACTTCAGGGTGATTCTACACTGATTAATGAGTCCAAATCAAGCTTCTTACATCGAGATTCATTCTGGTTTTATTAGTATCAAGAATAAATTCCCAAATCTCCAAACAGGGCGAACTGGAATCACTTCGGTTAAAAGTTGGATAACTTCTTCATCATAAGTCCAATGATATTGATTCAACTTCAGGATGATTCTAAACTGATTTATGAGTCCAGATCAAGTTTCTTACATCGTGTTTCATTCTGGTTTTATTTGTATCAAGAAGAAATTGCCAAATCTCCAAACAGGATAAACTGGAATCACTACGGTTAAAAGTGGGATAACTTCTTCATCATAAGTCCAATGATATTTATTTAACTTAAGGATGATTCTACACTGATTTATGAATCCAAATAAAGCTTCTTACATCGTGATTCATTCTGGTTTTATTTGTATCAAGAAGAAATTGCCAAATCTCCAAACAGGGCAAACTGGAATCACTACGGTTAAAAGTGGGATAACTTCTTCATCGTAAGTCCAATGATATTGATTCAACTTCAGGATTCTTCTACACTGATTTATGAGTCCAAATCAAGCTTCTTACATCGTGATTCATTCTGGTTTTATTTGTATCAAGAAGAAATCACCAAATCTCCAAACATGGCAAACTGGAATCACTTCGGTTAAAATTGGGATAACTTCTTCATCATAACTCCAATGATATTGATTCAACTTCAGGGTGATTCTACACTGATTAATGAGTCCAAATCAAGCTTCTTACATCGTGATTCATTCTGGTTTTATTAGTATCAAGAATAAATTCCCAAATCTCCAAACAGGACAAACTGGAATCACTTCGGTTAAAAGTGGGATAACTTCTTCATCATAACTCCTATGATCTTGAGTAAACTTCAGGGTGATTCGACACTGATTAATGAGTCCAAATCAAGCTTCTTACATCGTGATTCATTCTGGTTTTATTAGTATCAAGAATAAATTCCCAAATCTCCAAACAGGGCAAACTGGAATCACTTCGGTTAAAAGTGGGATAACTTCTTCATCATAAGTCCAATGATATTGATTCAACTTCAGGATGCTTCTACACTGATTTATGAGTCCAAATCAAGCTTCTTACATCGTGATTCATTCTGGTTTTATTTGTATCAAGAAGAAATTGCCAAATCTCTAAACAGGGCAAACTGGAATCACTTCGGTTAAAATTGGGATAACTTCTTCATCATAACTCCAATGATATTGATTCAACTTCAGGATTCTTCTACACTGATTTATGAGTCCAAATCAAGCTTCTTACATCGTGATTCATTCTGGTTTTATTTGTATCAAGAAGAAATCACCAAATCTCCAAACATGGGCAAACTGGAATCACTTCGGTTAAAATTGGGATAACTTCTTCATCATAACTCCAATGATATTGATTCAACTTCAGGGTGATTCTACACTGATTAATGAGTCCAAATCAAGCTTCTTACATCGTGATTCATTCTGGTTTTATTAGTATCAAGAATAAATTCCCAAATCTCCAAACAGGACAAACTGGAATCACTTCGGTTAAAAGTGGGATAACTTCTTCATCATAAGTCCAATGATCTTGAGTAAACTTCAGGGTGATTCGACACTGATTAATGAGTCCAAATCAAGCTTCTTACATCGTGATTCATTCTGGTTTTATTAGTATCAAGAATAAATTCCCAAATCTCCAAACAGGGCAAACTGGAATCACTTCGGTTAAAAGTGGGATAACTTCTTCATCATAAGTCCAATGATATTGATTCAACTTCAGGATGCTTCTACACTGATTTATGAGTCCAAATCAAGCTTCTTACATCGTGATTCATTCTGGTTTTATTTGTATCAAGAAGAAATTGCCAAATCTCCAAACAGGGCAAACTGGAATCACTTCGGTTAAAATTGGGATAACTTCTTCATCATAACTCCAATGATATTGATTCAACTTCAGGGTGATTCTACACTGATTAATGAGTCCAAATCAAGCTTCTTACATCGTGATTCATTCTGGTTTTATTAGTATCAAGAATAAATTCCCGAATCTCCAAACAGGACAAACTGGAATCACTTCGGTTAAAAGTGGGATAACTTCTTCATCATAACTCCAATGATATTGATTCAACTTCAGGGTGATTCTACACTGATTAATGAGTCCAAATCAAGCTTCTTACATCGTGATTCATTCTGGTTTTATTAGTATCAAGAATAAATTCCCAAATCTCCAAACAGGGCAAACTGGAATCACTTCGGTTAAAAGTGGGATAACTTCTTCATCATAAGTCCAATGATATTGATTCAACTTCAGGATGCTTCTACACTGATTTATGAGTCCAAATCAAGCTTCTTACATCGTGATTCATTCTGGTTTTATTTGTATCAAGAAGAAATTGCCAAATCTCTAAACAGGGCAAACTGGAATCACTTCGGTTAAAATTGGGATAACTTCTTCATCATAACTCCAATGATATTGATTCAACTTCAGGATTCTTCTACACTGATTTATGAGTCCAAATCAAGCTTCTTACATCGTGATTCATTCTGGTTTTATTTGTATCAAGAAGAAATCACCAAATCTCCAAACATGGCAAACTGGAATCACTTCGGTTAAAATTGGGATAACTTCTTCATCATAACTCCAATGATATTGATTCAACTTCAGGGTGATTCTACACTGATTAATGAGTCCAAATCAAGCTTCTTACATCGTGATTCATTCTGGTTTTATTAGTATCAAGAATAAATTCCCAAATCTCCAAACAGGACAAACTGGAATCACTTCGGTTAAAAGTGGGATAACTTCTTCATCATAACTCCTATGATCTTGAGTAAACTTCAGGGTGATTCGACACTGATTAATGAGTCCAAATCAAGCTTCTTACATCGTGATTCATTCTGGTTTTATTAGTATCAAGAATAAATTCCCAAATCTCCAAACAGGGCAAACTGGAATCACTTCGGTTAAAAGTGGGATAACTTCTTCATCATAAGTCCAATGATATTGATTCAACTTCAGGATGCTTCTACACTGATTTATGAGTCCAAATCAAGCTTCTTACATCGTGATTCATTCTGGTTTTATTTGTATCAAGAAGAAATTGCCAAATCTCTAAACAGGGCAAACTGGAATCACTTCGGTTAAAATTGGGATAACTTCTTCATCATAACTCCAATGATATTGATTCAACTTCAGGGTGATTCTACACTGATTAATGAGTCCAAATCAAGCTTCTTACATCGTGATTCATTCTGGTTTTATTAGTATCAAGAATAAATTCCCGAATCTCCAAACAGGACAAACTGGAATCACTTCGGTTAAAAGTGGGATAACTTCTTCATCATAACTCCAATGATATTGATTCAACTTCAGGGTGATTCTACACTGATTAATGAGTCCAAATCAAGCTTCTTACATCGTGATTCATTCTGGTTTTATTAGTATCAAGAATAAATTCCCAAATCTTCAAACAAGACAAACTGGAATCACTTCGGTTAAAAGTGAGATAACTTCTTCATCATAACTCCTATGATCTTGAGTCAACTTCAGGGTGATTCGACACTGATTTATGAGTCTAAATCAAGCTTCTTACATCGTGATTCATTCTGGTTATATTTGTATCAAAAAGAAATTGCCAAATCTCCAAACAGGGCAATCTGGAATCACTTCGATTAAAAGTGGGATAACTTCTTCATCATAAGTCCAATGATATTGATTCAACTTCAGGATGATTCTAAACTGATTTATGAGTCCAGATCAAGTTTCTTACATCATGTTCATTCTGGTTTTATTTGTATCAAGAAGAAATTGCCAAATCTCCAAACAGGGTAAACTGGAATCACTACGGTTAAAAGTGGGATAACTTCTTCATCATAAGTCCAATGATATTGATTCAACTTCAGGATGCTTCTACACTGATTTATGAGTCCAAATCAAGCTTCTTACATCGTGATTCATTCTGGTTTTATTTGTATCAAGAAGAAATTGCCAAATCTCCAAACAGGACAAACTGGAATCACTTCGGCTAAAATTGGGATAACTTCTTCATCATAACTCCAATGATATTGATTCAACTTCAGGGTGATTCTACACTGATTAATGAGTCCAAATCAAGCTTCTTACATCGTGATTCATTCTGGTTTTATTAGTATCAAGAATAAATTCTCAAATCTCCAAACAGGGCAAACTGGAATCACTTCGGTTAAAAGTGGGATAACTTCTTCATCATAAGTCCAATGATATTGATTCAACTTCAGGATGCTTCTACACTGATTTATGAGTCTAAATCAAGCTTCTTACATCGTGATTCATTCTGGTTTTATTTGTATCAAGAAGAAATTGTCAAATCTCCAAACAGGGCAAACTGGTATCACTTCGGTTAAAATTGGGATAACTTCTTCATCATAACTCCAATGATATTGATTCAACTTCAGGGTGATTCCACACTGATTAATGAGTCCAAATCAAGCTTCTTACATCGTGATTCATTCTGGTTTTATTAGTATAAAGAATAAATTCCCAAATCTCCAAACAGGACAAACTGGAATCACTTCGGTTAAAAGTGGGATAACTTCTTCATCATAACTCCAATGATATTGATTCAACTTCAGGGTGATTCTACACTGATTAATGAGTCCAAATCAAGCTTCGTACATCGTGATTCATTCTGGTTTTATTAGTATAAAGAATAAATTCCCAAATCTCCAAACAGGACAAACTGGAATCACTTCGGTTAAAAGTGGGATAACTTCTTCATCATAACTGCAATGATATTGATTCAACTTCAGGGTGATTCTACACTGATTAATGAGTCCAAATCAAGCTTCTTACATCGAGATTCATTCTGGTTTTATTAGTATCAAGAATAAATTCCCAAATCTCCAAACAGGGCGAACTGGAATCACTTCGGTTAAAAGTTGGATAACTTCTTCATCATAAGTCCAATGATATTGATTCAACTTCAGGATGATTCTAAACTGATTTATGAGTCCAGATCAAGTTTCTTACATCGTGTTTCATTCTGGTTTTATTTGTATCAAGAAGAAATTGCCAAATCTCCAAACAGGATAAACTGGAATCACTACGGTTAAAAGTGGGATAACTTCTTCATCATAAGTCCAATGATATTTATTCAACTTAAGGATGATTCTACACTGATTTATGAATCCAAATAAAGCTTCTTACATCGTGATTCATTCTGGTTTTATTTGTATCAAGAAGAAATTGCCAAATCTCCAAACAGGACAAACTGGAATCACTTCGGTTGAAATTGGGATAACTTCTTCATCATAACTCCAATGATATTGATTCAACTTCAGGGTGATTCTACACTGATTATTGAGTCCAAATCAATCTTCTTACATCGTGATTCATTCTGGTTTTATTAGTATCAAGAATAAATTCCCAAATCTCCAAACATGGCAAACTGGAATCACTTCGGTTAAAAGTGGGATAACTTCTTCATCATAACTCCTATGATCTTGAGTCAACTTCAGGGTGATTCGACACAGATTTATGAGTCTAAATCAAGCTTCTTACATCGTGGTTCATTCTGGTTATATTTGTATCAAAAAGAAATTGCCAAATCTCCAAACAGGGCAATCTGGAATCATTTCGGTTAAAAGTGTGATAACTTCTTCATCATAAGTCCAATGATATTGATTCAACTTCAGGATGCTACTACACTGATTTATGAGTCCAAATCAAGCTTCTTACATCGTGATTCATTCTGGTTTTATTTGTATCAAGAAGAAATTGCCAAATCTCCAAACAGGGCAAACTGGAATCACTTCGGTTAAAATTGGGATAACTTCTTCATCATAACTCCAATGATATTGATTCAACTTCAGGGTGATTCTACACTGATTAATGAGTCCAAATCAAGCTTCTTACATCGTGATTCATTCTGGTTTTATTAGTATCAAGAATAAATTCCCAAATCTCCAAACAAGACAAACTGGAATCACTTCGGTCAAAAGTGGGATAACTTCTTCATTATAACTCCTATGATCTTGAGTAAACTTCAGGGTGATTCGACACTGATTAATGAGACCAAATCAAGCTTCTTACATCCTGATTCATTCTGGTTTTATTAGTATCAAGAATAAATTCCCAAATCTCCAAACAGGACAAACTGGAATCACTTCGGTTAAAAGTGGGATAACTTCTTTATCATAAGTCCAATGATATTGATTCAACTTCAGGATGCTTCTACACTGATTTATGAGTCCAAATCAAGCTTCTTACATCGTGATTCATTCAGGTTTTATTTGTATCAAGAAGAAATTGTCAAATCTCCAAACAGAGCAAACTGGAATCACTTCGGTTAAAATTGGGATAACTTCTTCATCATAACTCCAATGATATTGATTCAACTTCAGGGTGATTCTACACTGATTAATGAGTCCAAATCAAGCTTCTTACATCGTGATTCATTCTGGTTTTATTTGTATCAAGAATAAATTCCCAAATCTCCAAACAGGACAAACTGGAATCACTTCGGTTAAAAGTGGGATAACTTCTTCATCATAACTCCAATGATATTGATTCAACTTCAGGATGCTTCTACACTGATTTATGAGTCCAAATCAAGCTTCTTACATCGTGATTCATTCTGGTTTTATTTGTATCAAGAAGAAATTGCCAAATCTCCAAACAGGGCAAACTGGAATCACTTCGGTTAAAATTGGGATAACTTCTTCATCATAACTCCAATGATATTGATTCAACTTCAGGGTGATTCTACACTGATTAATGAGTCCAAATCAAGCTTCTTACATCGTGATTCATTCTGGTTTTATTAGTATCAAGAATAAATTCCCAAATCTCCAAACAGGACAAACTGGAATCACTTCGGTTAAAAGTGGGATAACTTCTTCATCATAACTCCTATGATCTTGAGTAAACTTCAGGGTGATTCGACACTGATTAATGAGTCCAAATCAAGCTTCTTACATCGTGATTCATTCTGGTTTTATTAGTATCAAGAATAAATTCCCAAATCTCCAAACAGGGCAAACTGGAATCACTTCGGTTAAAAGTTGGATAACTTCTTCATCATAAGTCCAATGATATTGATTCAACTTCAGGATGCTTCTACACTGATTTATGAGTCCAAATCAAGCTTCTTCAATCGTGATTCATTCTGGTTTTATTTGTATCAAGAAGAAATTGCCAAATCTCCAAACAGGACAAACTGGAATCACTTCGGTTAAAATTGGGATAACTCTTCATCATAACTCCAATGATATTGATTCAACTTCAGGGTGATTCTACACTGATTAATGAGTCCAAATCAAGCTTCTTACATCGTGATTCATTCTGTTTTTATTAGTATCAAGAATAAATTCCCAAATCTCCAAACAGGACAAACTGGAATCACTTCGGTTAAAAGTGGGATAACTTCTTCATCATAACTCCAATGATATTGATTCAACTTCAGGGTGATTCTACACTGATTAATGAGTCTAAATCAAGCTTCTTACATCGTGATTCATTCTGGTTTTATTAGTATCAAGAATAAATTCTCAAATCTTCAAACAGGACAAACTGGAATCACTTCGGTTAAAAGTGGGATAACTTCTTCATCATAACTCCTATGATCTTGAGTCAACTTCAGGGTGATTTGACACTGATTTATGAGTCTAAATCAAGCTTCTTACATCGTGATTCATTCTGGTTTTATTTGTATCAAGAAGAAATTGCCAAATCTCCAAACAGGGTAAACTGGAATCACTACGGTTAAAAGTGGGATAACTTCTTCAACATAAGTCGAATGATATTGATTCAACTTCAGGATGCTTCTACACTGATTTATGAGTCCAAATCAAGCTTCTTACATCGTCATTCATTCTGGTTTTATTTGTATCAAGAATAAATTCCCAAATCTCCAAACAGGGCAAACTGAAATCACTTCGGTTAAAAGTGGGATAACTTCTTCAATCAACAGTCCAATAGATATTGATTCATACCTTCAGGATGATTCTAAACTGATTTAAGAGTACCATATCAAGTTTCTTATCTCGTGTTTCATTCTGGCTTTTATTTGTCAATCAAGAGGAATTACCAAATCTCCAAACAGGGTAAACTGGCAATCACTACGGTTTAAAAAGGGGATCAACTTCTTCATCAGTCAAGTCCAATGAATTGATCAACTTCAGGCATGCGTTCACACGGGATTTATTGATTCCACAATCAAGCCTTCTTACATCGTGATTCATTCTGGTTTTATTTGCTAAATCAAAGAAGAAATTCCCAAATCTCCAAACAGGGAAAACTGGAATCACTTCGGTTAAAATTGGGATAACTTCTTCATCATAACTCTAATGATATTGATTCAACTTCAGGGTGATTCTACACTGATTAATGAGTCCAAATCAAGCTTCTTACATCGTGATTCATTCTGGTTTTATTAGTATCAAGAATAAATTCCCAAATCTCCAAACAAGACAAACTGGAATCACTTCGGTTAAAAGTGGGATAACTTCTTCATCATAACTCCTATGATCTTGAGTCAACTTCAGGGTGATTCGACACTGATTTATGAGTCTAAATCAAGCTTCTTACATTGTGATTCATTCTGGTTTTATTTGTATCAAGAAGAAATTGCCAAATCTCCAAACAGGGCAAACTGGAATCACTTCGGTTAAAAGTGGGATAACTTCTTCATCATAACTCCAATGATATTGATTCAACTTCAGGGTGATTCTACCCTGATTAATGAGTTCAAATCAAGCTTCTTACATCGTGATTCATACTGGTTTTATTAGTATCAAGAATAAATTCCCAAATCTCCAAACAGGGCAAACTGGAATCACTTCGGTTAAAAGTGGGATAACTTCTTCATCATAAGTCCAATGATATTTATTCAACTTCAGGATGATTCTAAACTGATTTATGAGTCCAGATCAAGTTTCTT
>CAJHQQ010004305.1:0-30110 GCA_905132885.1 Moricandia moricandioides
GAAGTATTAGCCCGTACATATATGGCTCATTACAATCTGAACTGTTAGAATGATGCATACAATAAATGTGCAAGGGTGTGATGGTGAAATATTCAGATGTTTTAATGATGTGCAATACTGCATTTTAATATTACTTTTACAACCATGTTTATACTAGAGTCTGGAGATATTGTCAAACATATTATAATATGCTTAATCCTATACATTTAAACCATCTTTGAATTGCAACCATCTCTTCTCTCTAACAAAAGTAAATAATGTATTGATAAATCTCAGAATTAACTAAAAATAGCATAAGTTACTATAAATGGCCATTTGAGGTAACAACTTCAGTATGCAAATAAACCACTTGATTGGATCAAAAACAAAGGAGAGAGAAGCAATCTGGGATTCACACGCCAATAATTCCTTTTTAATCACTCATTATTATTGATTTAATCAAAAGTACGATCAAATCTTTAGTGTTGGAGTCTATGTGTGTGATCTCTTCTCGGTTAGCATTTTCTTTTTGGTTTATTGAAACGGACTATATATGTATGATTTATGGTGTTGCGTAGCATGCCTAGCGTTGGAAATCAAAATAATAGGTAGTGCAGTGCATATGTGAATGATAAAAAGAAAACTGTTCGCTAATTAGTGATGACAAGTGTTTTTTTTTTTTTTGCATGTGTGTTTCATTGTATGTGTGATTCAACTATTTTTTCCTACTGAATACGGATAGTTTTTTTTTTTGTGTGTTGATTACACGTATAGATATAAACTATATAATAAAATCAAGTTCTAGCTGATAATTATGAAGGTTATTCGGAGAACCACATCTATCTAATCTGGTCTGATATACATGAAAAAGTACGCTTTGACTTGTAGCATCATTTGCAAGTTAATCGGTATGAATATTTTCACTCCTCGGAATAAAGATAATATTGAAATTAAGTAGTGGTAGTTTGAAAAAGATTGATGGTATGCATCGATATAAATGTCTCGTCTTTCCCACAAGCGCCACATGATACCACTTCATGTATTTTCTTTTCCCTGGACCCTGGTACCATACTACTACTCCATGTTTTAATTTTCTACTTCATCAGAAAAATGCATTAAACTTGTAGATGGTACATGTACTAAGAGCATTTCTAATCTAAGACCTTATTTTAAAGGGAGCAAAACCTCAAATTGAAGGTTTGAGGATTGATTGCTCTAACCATAAATCCTAAAAAAAAATCCTTAAAATATAATATAGCAAGTTAAAATATAATATAGTAAGATATGCAATATTTAAGTGTTCATGTAATAACTTTAATTTGTGCTAATATTTTTAATGTATTTTTATTTTGTGGGAGAGTTATTTAATGTATTTTCATTGTGTGAACTTTATTTTAATGTTAAGTAATATTTATTCTATTTTATTTTAGCGTATTTAAATCATTTTCAGTTAGATTTAGGATATGTATTTGTGAAAAGTAATAATTATATGGACCAATAAAAAAAATGAGGTTTTGAATAGTAAAACTTCAAAATTGAGGATTCACTATTCAAATCCTCAAAATTTGAGGTTGAGTTGAAATGACAAAAACTTAAAATTTGAGGATTTGAGGTTAAGTTGGAAATGCTGTAATAATCATGTAAAAATCATAGCTCGTTTCTTGACGGCCCATAGCTTTCTTTGAAAACATGGAAAACAAATACGTAACGTAGGCTATTCCATTCTTTTTCTGGCCCAATCCTTTGAGATATACTACTAGTTTATATTATTATTTTGTGAAACTCAGTTAATAGTAGCTATTTTCAAATAGGGAATCTAAAATATGGTGGACAAAGGTGCCACGTCCCACGAGTTGGCCAATGAGGAAACTCATTGCGTTATCCATAGAGATAAGCAGAATCTAGTTCTGTCATCATAGAGCTTTATAGTTTATACACCACTCCATCGTTTCTACTCCTTCTCCTAACACTCTAGAGACTTGAAGAAGGTCAACAACTTCGAGAATAATGGCTTCTCTTTGTGCTTCTTCTGCCATGGCCGCTATTTCTTCTCCAGGGTAAGCTCATCTTCTTCTCTCCCTCTCTGATCAGTTAACATCAAATTTGCTATTTAGGTTAGAAGTTATAGTCACAGTAACCCTAACAAAGTTTATATTAATTATATGATTTATGTGTAGTTTCTTGGGAGGGAAGAAACTGAGGCTGAAGAAGAAGTTGAGTGTTCCAGCTGTTTCTAGGTCGGCTGCGTCAGTGCGTGCCGTGGCAGCTGATCCAGATAGACCAATCTGGTTCCCTGGAAGCACTCCTCCTGAGTGGCTCGACGGTAGCCTCCCTGGTGACTTCGGCTTTGATCCTCTTGGTCTTTGTGAGTGTTATTTATTTATCTCTTATATATAATATGCATTAAACAGATTTTACAATATGATTAGATTATTTTTTCATAATATCGACTAACCACAAACTGTAACACGTGACAGCATCTGACCCGGATAGTCTAAAGTGGAACGCACAAGCAGAGCTAGTCCATTGTCGGTGGGCAATGCTCGGAGCCGCCGGGATTTTCATCCCGGAGTTTCTAACCAAGATAGGAATCCTCAACACACCGTCGTGGTACACGGCCGGAGAGCAAGAGTACTTCACCGACAAAACCACACTCTTCGTTGTTGAGCTCATTTTAATAGGATGGGCCGAGGGACGTAGATGGGCTGATATCATTAAGCCAGGTAGTGTCAACACTGACCCAATCTTCCCAAACAACAAACTGACGGGCACAGACGTTGGATACCCGGGTGGGTTATGGTTTGACCCGTTGGGTTGGGGATCCGGTAGCCCGGCTAAGATCAAGGAGCTGAGGACCAAGGAGATCAAGAACGGAAGGTTGGCTATGTTGGCAGTGATGGGTGCTTGGTTCCAACATATCTACACAGGGACTGGTCCTATTGATAACCTTTTTGCACATCTTGCTGATCCTGGCCACGCCACTATCTTTGCTGTAAGTGTGATTCAAACCAACGTTTGATATTTTATGGTCCTTGTCATTTGGTTTTGACTTGCTATATATCTTTTGTGTTCTTTTACAGGCTTTCACACCCAAGTGAGACGTCAACAAAGAGAGGATTTGTGAGGAAGGATGCATTTGTGTGATCATGTTTGTACAAATATAGTTTTTGAACTTAAAAGTATTATGTATTTGTTGTATAAATGTGGTCTAATGCAAATTAGGGTTCGTACTCTATTCCTGACTAAATGCTCATAGAATGCTTTTTCTTTGCCACTTTGAGGTCTATGAGAGTGAATATCTTCAATATTTTCTGCGCGCTAAGTTATGTCATGATAATCGAACTAAAAATTAAAAAGAATTGATTTGATTATCTATATTATTAAAATATATTTATTTTAGGTCACACATTTAAAAAACTATAGAATTAAGTATATTTAAATCTAAAATAATAGAATGATAAGTGACTTATCAGAAAATAATCAGTGTGTGAAAAAGCCAAACACAGGAAACAATCAGATAGTGATTGCAAGACTACTAAACAAATATTTGAAGGGTGCCCATAAAACAGGTTGTCCTTTTTAACACAAAAGGGGAACTTAAAAAAATGAGTTATGTATTAGGCTTAGAAGTGTAATACTTGTTTATTTCTCTTTGTGCAGGAGCAATTTTGTGAGGGACAGCACTCTCTAATCAGAGCCGGTACTTGGACCAAGCTAGAAGGAGTGGCTTCCAGCTATTATATTATGAAGATATTTTCGGCCACAAACTTTTAAAAGGTTTTTTTAATTTAGTGATAAAATCTGAAAGTTATAGTTTTTCTTCACCCAATATGGGTTCAAAATTCCACAAAAGCGACCGGCTCTGTCTCTAATGGATGTTTATATAGTATTTCCTGGAAAGGGGAGGTAATCTTTATCTGCCTCATCTGTATATCTCTTGGGTGTTAGTAGCTGCTTCTTTTCTGGATTACTAAAATTTTTGTTTGTCTTTCAAGTTTGGTGGAGCTTTTAGCATCGGTTCCCAACGTTCTGATGATAAAATTTCGACTAGATCGGCTATTGTTCAGTTGAAACTCTGCACTCTTTCGAAGTTTTTGTTTGTGTTAAGTTCTGATGTGCAGCTAGTGGCATGTTCTGTAAATAAGAAAGGCCTAAAGTACACTGAGAGCATTAAAGCTGAGAAGAAGTTGTGTGTTTGTGCATCAGTGGCTTCAGAGCAACAAGAAAAGGGGCGGTGGAATTGTATGATCTTTCACAATCGGTCTCTCTCTTACGTACAGTTTCTTTGCATGACTTGGGGGTAACTAACTTAATGCTATGAAACATAACACCTGGGGTACATTCTATTAGTGATGAGTAAGCTACAGAACCGGTTAGATGTAGAGTTTCTACTGGCTCAGATGTGTTCAGTGAAGTTCAAAGAATGGATAGTTGTTCTTGCAACTCTTTTACAACGGTCCGAGGTTTGAAATCTTCTAACTTCCACCATTATATCATTGAGACTTTGAAAAGCATACCCCAAATTTATATTTATTTTTTCACCAACGCAGGTTCTTTATGATATATTCCGGTATGATCTACGGTTGTGGACAGCATATAGTATGACATTACAGGTACAAAACTCTTGTTCCTTACCAATCATACAAACCCTATTTGGTAACGTGTGAGAGTCCTCTTTCATCCTCGGTAGTCCAGTTTGGACTCGGAACCAACCTGGCTCATAGAAGTTAAAGGACGAGCCAGGAGAGACATTGATCTTGACCTTATTATTGATCATTCGCCAAAGAGCCATTCAGACTCAAAGTTCTGGTCTGCAAGCATTTGTCTCTTAGCTACTCTCTTTGAGACCTTTTAAGGAAGTTATGAACAAATCTCTGCGCAAAAATTTACAAAACAACACACTGCAATATCTTCGATCTTTTATTCTGGTTATTAAAAACGACCAATAAAGCTCTAGCATGGGATCCATTTTGGATTCTATAAAAGCAATGAAGAATCGACGTAAAGGATATTGAAACCAAACCAAATCATCACAAACTAAAGACATGGAAAAGTGAAGCTTTTCTCGTCCGGATAACCAACAGGGTAACCTTGCATAAACTGTTTAAGCTTAATCAAATCATCAGAACTTGTGAGACGCTCCATTAAAATCTCCACGGTGGTCTGATTTGCTTCACATGATGACTGGTTCATCTCGTCCATTAGTTTAAACAATGTCTCTTTCTGGTGCACCTCATTAAGACACTTAAACAAGGCATTGTAAGTTTCAACATTCGGTCTCACCATTTTCTCCTTCATCTCCTCTTTCAGAGACATAGCTTGTCCGAGATTCCCCACCTTGCAAAACGCGTTTATGAGAATGTTGTATATCACGGTGTTAGGACTGACCTTCGAGCGTGAACCCATGTCATTGAATAGCTTCAACGCTTCGTTTATATTCCCAGCCGAGCAATAAGCTTCTATTATCACTCCATATGTCACAACAGTTGGGTGCAATCCGTCTTCTCTCATATTCTCCATCATTTTCTGAACACTCTCAAAGTCCTTGAGTTTACAGAAAAACGAGACCAAGGTGTTGTAAGTGATGGAATCAGGTTTCATCTTTGCTTCCTCCATATCAGTTAGCATCTCATAGACTTTCTCTCCGTTGTTCTTATCACAAAACAGCCCAATAAGCATGTTGTAAGCCAGCAAATCAAGAGAAAACCCTGACTGTTTCAGTTTCTCCACCACTCTAACAGCATCATGATCTCTTCTAGCTTGGCACAATCCAGATATCAAAGCATAATAGATCTTTGCATCAGGTGAACAACCAGCTTCCAACATTTGGTCAAACAATCCCATAGCGTTCTCTATGTTACCAACGCTGCAGTAAGCATGGATCAACGTCGTATAAGTAACCACGTTACCTTTCAAACCTTCCCTTTGCATATCTGTAAAGAAAGCAATCGCCATGTTCACTCCATGGTGCCTACACATTCCACCGATAAGTGTATTGAGAGTGACCACATTCGGTTTAATCCCATCCTCCTTCATACGTGAAACAACTTCTTTAGCCGTCTCGAGCTGTCCTGCTATGCAATACCCACCAATCAAGCAGTTGTAAGTAACCGTAGTTGGCGCACAACTCTCTTCCCTTTTCATCTTCACCAATAGCTCCTCAGCTTCCTTCATCCTCCCCACCTTACACAACCCGTCGATAAGAGTATTAAAATGAATCGAATCAGCTTTAATCACATTCCCATCATCAGTATTCTTCCCACACATGTCTTTAAAAACTTCAAGAGCTTCATCGACTCTCCTTGACTTGCACAAAGTGTTAATAAGAATCCCTAACGTTACTACATCAGGCCGAATCTTCATCTCGTCCATCTTCACTACTACATCATTCATTCTACTAATCTCCATATTCCTTCCTAAGACTGTCAACAACGCATTAAAAGAAGGAGCTTGAAGAGGAGCTCTGTTCTTCATCAAATCACTCAAAACCTCCCAAGCTACATTGGTCCGAGCATTTCTACATAAACTAGTTATAAACCGAGTTAACCAAACACAGTTTGGAGCTACACCATGAACACTAAACCTTAAAATCAACCTAACAATCTCCTCTTCGTTCAAAACCCTTCCTCTCCAAACCTCATGGAAAACAATATCAGCAGTGATTCTATTCGGACGAAAGACAGATCCTTTACAAAGCATTTCGTCGAGCACCTTGAATGCATCATCCACTCTCCCATTCCTAAACAAAACATCAATCACAACGTTACGAACTTGCGTGTTCTTCATACCATAATCGAGCCCTTCGTAGACAAGAACCGACTGGTTCACCATACCCATACGCGAAAACCATCTGATGAGAAGCTTAGCCGCGACGACGGTGAGAACGATGTTCTTCTCCTTGGCAGTCTCGTAGAGACGGAGAAGCTTATCCTTTGCGTCGGGTTCACTCCCCGCGAATTCGATAACCGATTGAAACACTAATGAGAGAGACTCTTCACGGCGGTTCAGAGACTGAGATTTCGCGTGGAGGTAGTTCAAGAAGGAGACTGCTAGAGAGTAAGATCCGAGACGGCGGGTGATTTGAGAGAATGCTGGAGGAGGTAGAGAAGATTCGAGGAGAGAAGATAGCGTCTCGCTTGACGCCCAATCATGATGTGGGATTTGACGGAGATTCTCTAGTAACCGGACTTCCGCTGATTCGTGGCTCTCCGGTTTGGTTCCGGGAGGTGGGTCAGGAACAGCGGAGAATCTACGGAGGATACGGGGATGGTTGAGGAGATTGTAGGAGTTCCGGCGGCGGGAAAGTGATAGCAAAGTATTCATCTTTTCAAAGGTTTTGAAGAAGACGACGGCCACCGGGAGAAAGTGAGACGACTGAGTCTGATCGGCGGGTTTGATTGGCAATCTAATGGGCTTTAATGAGGCCTTTGAATATATTGACCCCACAAAAGATTATTACCCTAAGAGAAAAAATATTTAATATAGTATTTGAAATTTTGTTGTAGTGACTTAGTTTTTAATTTAGATGAATTAAAAAAAAATATGATATCGTTCGAAACCCTCTATAATTTTTTACACCATTAATTTATTTTAAATCCATAAAATTGATATTCTTATAAAATGCCATCAAAACATTTTAAAATCAATAAAATTCTAATTTTGTTCTTTAAACTATTTTTCATAATATAAAAATTTATAGTATATTTTAAAATTATAAATTTATAACACTAGATTATAGTTTTTTTTAAATTATGAATTGTATATATATATTTAAAATTGGGGCAACTTTCTTTAGTAATCAAAATCAGAAAAAAAAAGAACTTTCTTTTTGATAGAAAAAAAAAACTCTTTCTTTATCATATCACAATGCGGACATATAGTTTTTCATAAAAACTATAATTTATTTTTATCAGTCGTTCATAATACCCTGAAACTAAACTCTGAAATAAAGTTCAAAAAACTAAACTCTGAAATAGTAACTCTTTTATTACCTCGAATGCTACCCAGCAAAACTCCTAACTAGTCTTATTAAAAAACTTTTATTTCTTCAAACCATGTTTAACTAACTCAAAATGCAGAGCCTGAGAGCTTCTAGAGCTTTGTCACTGAGAAGATAGTGAATCTGAAGACTCCATCTTTTCAGCCGATGCTGCAGCATCAGAAGCAGCTTTATCTAATCCCATTTTTTGTAACTCGGTTAAGAATCCGTCCAGGTCGTTTGAGGAGATCTTGTAAGGGCTGTGAGAAGGACCTGGAAACGAGTGTTTGGTTACTTCTTCCTTATACTCCAACAGGGCTTTGTTGATCACTTCTCCTACTTGAGCGTACTGCTTGCAGAACTTTGGAGTGACCTGAAATGAAAGTGAAAACTATTAGAAAATGAATCGTAATTAAAAACAGGAAGAAGCATGATGATGATGGTTAATTAGTTTAGGATTTGACCTTAGCATGGTGTGGATGCTGCATCATTCCCAGGAGATCATGGTAGACTAAAACCTGCAGCCATACCAAAAAAAATGTGGCATAGTTGATCATAATACTAGACAGCTCGCTCTTTTTGTGCTAATTTTACTCTTCAATCATGCAAAAAGGCCAATACACGAGACAATGGCTTATTCAATCAAGCATGAAAAAAACGAAAAAGCCTAATTTTGCTCGATAAGACCGATGTAAAAGAGTGTGAAAACGAACCTGACCACTGCAGAAAGGGCCAGCTCCTATGCCAATGGTTGGAATATGAAGAGCAGAGGTTGCAGCAGCAGCCACAGGAGGCGGAACACATTCTAACACAACCGAAAAACATCCAGCTTCTTGTAAAGCCATGGCAGTTTCCACAACCTAATCCAAACAAAAAATAAGAGAGAAAAATTAAACTTTTATCACAGCTTTAAAAACAAACGACCACAAGGATGAACTCTGTTTCAGACCTTAACAGCACTAGCTATGTTTCTCCCTTGTGGCCTGAAACCACCAAGAACACTGATAGCTTGTGGAGTCAATCCAACATGTCCCATAACAGCAATCCCTGCTTCCACAATGGATTTTGCAGCAGTGATCCTTGAAGGTGATCCTCCTTCAAGTTTAATTGCATCCATTCCTCCTTCTTTCAACACTCTAACTGCACTATCAACTGCCTGACCATCAAGTAAACTAAAACTTAACCAACAAAACTGGTGCTTTGCTCTAACAATACATGTCTGAAAAAGAACACAACTTGGTTCCGTTCCAAAGAGATTAGCTAGACAAAAGCATCGACATTTCTAGTCTAATGAAAGGGTTGGTCATCATCATTCAAACTAAAACATAACCAACAAAACTGGTGCTTTGCTCTAACAATACATGTCTGAAAAAGAACACAACTTGGTTCCGTTTCAAAGAGATTAGCTAGACAAAAGCATCGACATTTCTAGTCTAATGAAAGGGTTGGTCATCATCATTCAAACTAAAACTTAACCAACCAAACTTGTGTTTTGCTCAAACAATACATGTCTGAAGGGCCAAAAGAACACAACTTGGTTCTGTTTCAAAGAGATTATTAGCTAGACAAAAGCATCCACATTTGTAATGAAAGGGGGAGTTACTCACCTGATTGGTGCTGGACTCATACGTACCAAACGGCAGATCACCGACAAGAAGTGGCCTTTTGGCACCACGAGCAACGGCGCGGCAATGAACGAGCATCTCATCTAAGGAGATAGGAAGGGTAGTGTCATGGCCATGCACAACCATTGAAGCTGAATCTCCGACAAGACAAACATCGATCCCAGCCGTATCGATATGAACAGCGGAAGGGTAATCGTAACCGGTGACGACGGTTATCGGCTCACCTTTCCGATGTTTCTGCCTCAGCTGCGTGAGAGTGACTCTCTGGTTCGGGTTTTGCGGTTTGGGGCCTCCGTAAACGGTATTCTCCGGTACGTTGCTCATAAACCGGGCGGTGGTAATGGTTCTAACGGCACGACGAGAGCAACTCCTGACGAGCGAAGAAAAAGCCATTATTGCCGATTGAAAAGTGAATTCAATTTAAAATTTAAATAGATAAAAGCAAATACTTAAAAAACGATGTTGGCTACTCTTTTGATCGAGAGTCATCTGAATGAAAATAAAATGGTGTTTGTTTAGAGTTACAAATATCATTTGGATGACTCTTCGGAATAAATTTTAAAAATTTAGACTTAATTTTGAAAACGATTTGCTATTCAAATTTTGCCCTCGATATAATTGACAAACTGGATTTTGATCCGCGTTTAAAAAATGCATGTATTTGTTTTGTTGATTATTTTTATAAATTTTGCATAATTCATACGGTTTGATTATATAAAATATTGAACGAAATTTAAATTTTATAGAATATTGCAAAATGACCATTAATTAAATATTGAAGTTGTCACTCAAGTGTTATATATATAATTACTAAATAAGTGAAACAATGTTTGAAATTTATATTTGTGCAAATTTTATATTTACCATAATTGTTTAAAAGTTAATTAATCTTCATAAAGCTTTGTAAATATATAAAGTGAACTATTTTTGTTTCAAAATTGTGAAAATGTTCTAAAATATATTTGCTATGAATATACTGAATTATAGTAAATTTTAAAATATCAGTATAACTAAATTAGAATGTTTATTATTAATAATTTAGATCAATCGTATGAAATTTTGAATCTAAAGAATATTCTGATTTTAAATTGAAACAATATTTTGATGACAATATACCCAAGTTTATATATTTTCGTAAGGCATTAGATGTTATGTATATTCTTTTACTTTTAATTTTCGGTATAACTAAATTAAAAGTACGGGTAAATAATTTATAACTGTGCATATAATAAAATAGACAAATGGCTAACGATGATCACTAAAATTATTTAGAGCCCAATATGTACTATTTTAATTAAGAAAAATACTTAGGTTCACCCCATAAGGTAAACTTTTAAATTTACCACATTTCTTATAACCAATCAAAGTGCCATATAGATTATTAAATAAAAAATATTAATTTTTATTTTAAAAATATAAAATAACAAAAAAGAATGACGTCAATTTTAACATTGTCGTTAACTAAACTTTAACCCTAAATTAAATTTCTAAACCCTAAACCCTAAATATAAACTCAAACCATACACTCTAAACCCCAAACCATAGACCCTAAACCTAAAACCAAACTTTAGACCCTAAGCCTTAGATCCTAAACTTAAACCCTAGGATTTAGGATTTAGGGTTTGGGTTTAAGAGTTAAGTTTTAGGGTTTAGAGTTGTGGATATACGATTTGGGTTTAGGATTTATAGGGTTTAAGATTTGGGTTTAGGATTTATAAGGTTTAAGGTTTGAGTTTGGGTTTAGGAGTTAGAGTTTAGGGTTTAGAATTTTGGGTATAGGATTTGAATTTAGGGTTTGGGTTTAAAGTTTAGATTTAGGGTTTAAGATTTAGATTTAGGGTAGTGATGTTAACGTTGAAGTTGGGGTTCATTATTTTCTGTAGCTATTTTGTTTTTTGTTAAATTTTTTTAAATAATTTTTATTTAATAATCTATGTGGCAATTTGATTGATTATAAAAGATGTGGTGAATTTAAAAGTTCACCATAGGGAGTGAACCTAAGTATTGTTCTTTAATTAATTTAGTTTAATGTTTTCCAAAGTCTATCCAAAAATTTGACCAAAATATCATTAATGAATAATCAAATTTATGCATACAATAAATGGTGATTTTGGAAAATTTAAGTTTTTCATTAAGGGTATAATTTGAGAATGATGGTATTGATTACAAACTTAAATCAAATATCATTTTGTTAATTATGAAAAATGACAAAACCGCAAAAACGATAAAATCGTGTTTTCTTCACCAAAACTAAAAAAATTGTTTTCGGTCCAAACTAAAAATTTTGTTTTCCGTCTAAACCAAAAAAAATCTCGTTTTTCTGCCAATAACAAAAATCTCGTTTTTCACCAACAACAAAATCTCGTTTTTCTGTAAACATATATTTTATTGAGATTGTTAAACCTTAAAGACAATTGGTAACCAATAAAATGGTAATTAAAAGAGTTTAGTTCCTAATGAGTTAACTTTAGACAAGTGAAATATGTTTTAGAGGATTTCTCTATGACTCATGAAAACATGTGTCAGTGTAAGACGGACGATGTTTTGTTGGATGAGATTATCATAGAAGATCATAATTACGATGTTTGAATTGGTGGAAAACGGTTAGAAAAGCAAATTACAGCATTTTAGTAAACTCAATGGTGGGAAAGGCAAAATGTTTCGATTTTGAAGAGGTTGTTTTGGTGTATGAGAAGATGTTGAGCTCTAAGACAAGTCATGAGAGGATGTCCCATTTACATATGCTTGGGACTACAGTAACTTGTATCTACTGTTTGTAGATAATCGTCAATACAATGATATTAAATTTGAAATTGCTCAGTCTATAATAAAGGCTTTGGGTATTACTAGGGATGTCCCAAAAGTTGTCAGATTGTTCAAGTGGCACAAAAGAGAAGGTGTTGGTTTTTCCAAAATCCAGAAGGTCCTCTCACTATCAGATTGCTTAACCAACATCTCAATGATTTTTCTGCTGCTAAATCTAGGTATCTAAACCCTCTCTTGTTGATTAAAACAGTCTCTTGTTGCTTAAAAAAAGTTTCTTGTTGCTTAATGGCTAAAGCTTATGTTCAAACCTCATCAATCAAATTAACACCCCTCAAACGGCTTCTTCTCCCCGATCTTGCTGCTTCATCACGATGATCCTACTTTCAAAGCAATGTCTACTCTGTCTCCAGCATTAATGGCAAACCAAAACAGAGGAACTGCTCGCTCGGGATCCTTCTCTACCAACTGAATCCATAATCAATCAATCAGGTCTCAGAAAATTATATAAATCTTAACATTTACACACAAAAAAAATCATCATATTCACCATCAAGTCCACAAGGTAACTAATGTCAAAATCAAAAAAAAAAAACTTTTTTTTTGTCAGCAATCATAGGCTTTCCTCATATTGATAATCTTTGTCATCAACGGCTCTTTTTCAGTTCTGATTTTAGCTTACCTTCATGTTTTAAGTGCAACATCTCGCCTGGACAGTACCCTCTTCAGGTCCTTCCTCAAGGATGTCTCTACTACTGCTACTGAACCCAAACTAATTTAAAATTTAAAATTTAAAATTTAAAAGACTTTTGTTTTGGATAAAAATCTCTTCTTTTTTAAAAAAAATAGAAAAAAACGATGTTCGCGACGACTCACGCGCTGCTGACTCCAATTCCTCATCATCCTAGGAGGATAACGATTCCAAAGTTGACTGCTTTCTTACTCTCTCTATCTCAATCCTCCGGTTCGTTTTCCGGTTTAATCACTTTCTACCGTCTCCGGAGATCTTATCGAGGATTCACTTCAATGGCTAAATCAGGATCCACCCTCTCCACCGAATCGATCCCGGAGCATGTCACAGAGAAGTGGTTTTCCGTGCCGGAGCTCCGGTTACGTAACCATCGATTCTCAGTCCCTCTAGATTACTCCAAAACTTCTCCCAGAATCACCGTCTTCGCTCGAGAAATCGTTGCAGGTAAGCTTTAAAAATCAAACCTTTTTAACCTTTCTATGAAGCTGAAGATTGAAATGTTTTATTTTTTTGTGTTAGCTGGGAAAGAGGAGAAGGCGTTGCCGTATCTGTTGTATTTACAAGGTGGTCCTGGTTTCGAAGGTCCAAGACCTAGTGAATCTGGTGGATGGATACAAAGGGCTTGTGAAGAGTTTCGTGTCATCTTACTCGATCAAGTACCATGCTTTATTACTCTCAACACTCTTCTTATTAGTCTTTGTGTGTTGTTCACTCAACTTTTTGTGTTTGGTTTGGTCTTGTTGCAGAGAGGAACAGGCTTGTCAACTCCTTTGACGTCTTCCTCTATGCTTCAGTTCAAATCAGCTAATGATTTAGCTGATTACTTGGTTCATTTTCGAGCTGATAATATAGTTAAAGATGCTGAGTTTATTAGAGTTCGTCTTGTTCATAATGCTGATCCCTGGACTATTTTGGGTCAGGTAATTTGTCTCTGTGTTGTCTATTTACTCGCTCTGAATCAGCTCGTGTTCATATTTTTTAACTTGTGGATTGGTGTTCTGCAGAGTTTTGGTGGCTTCTGTGCATTGACTTATCTGAGCTTTGCGCCTCAAGGACTAAAACAAGTGCTGATAACCGGAGGAATCCCACCAATTGGCAAATCATGCACAGCAGATGATGTGTATGAGGCTGGTTTTGAACAAGTTGTTCGTCAGAACGAGAAATATTACAAGAGGTTCCCTGAAGACGTTGAGATTGTTCGTGAACTTGTGAATTTCTTGGCTGAATCTGAAGGCGGAGGGGTGAGGAAGGGGTCAAAACATTCCTCCAATTTTACTGACCAGTTTAGTTTAGTTAACTTGTCTTTGCTTCTTTGTCTTTAGGTGCCTCTTCCATCAGGAGGCATCCTCACTCCTCATGGTCTTCAAACTCTTGGTCTTTCTGGTTTAGGATCAAGTACTGGTTTTGAGCGCCTGCATTACATGTAAGAGTTCAGCTTTGTTAATATTTCTTTTGTCAATCATCTCACCTGTTATGTATTAAACCTTGTCTTCTTGGTTGATCATAGGTTGGAGAGAGTATGGGATCCTATTTTAGTTCCTGGATCACCAAAGCGTATTAGTCAGTTCTTCTTAAACGCTGTAAGAGAATTGCTATTCTCTGAGTATCTGTTTTGCGGTGGAATCAATAGTCTGATATGCTTAGCCTGTTTTGCAGTTTGAGACTTGGCATTCTTTTGATACAAACCCACTCTATGCTCTTCTCCATGAGTCCATATATTGTGAGGTATAGTCTCCTCAATTCCTCATCTTCCTTCCTGTTTCACATAGTTGCTTCCACTTGTTATTGTTTATTCTTAATTGGAAACTTTCTCAGGGTGCTTCATCAAGCTGGTCTGCTCATAGATTACGGGGAAATTTTGAGCACAATTTTGATGCAGTGAAGGCAGCCAAAGAAGGCCAAAATGTACTCTTCACGGGAGAGGTGACTGGTTTGGAGTAGTTTGAATCATATGGTTAATTTCACGGCACTCACATTGCTTGGCTAAATCAGAATTTGGATTGATTGTCAGATGATATTTCCATGGATGTTTGATGAGATTCATGCCTTGAAGCCGTTCAAAGCTGCTGCGGATCTCTTGGCCAAGAAAGAGGATTGGCCTCCACTATATGATGCTGGTACACTAAAAACTAACAAGGTATATTCAAGACTCTTCATCCTTTTTGCTCTTATTGATTAAGCAGTTACCTCTTGTTTTCACATGATTTTCTTTTGGTAAGGTGCCTGTTGCTGCGGCGGTATACTATGAAGACATGTATGTAAACTTCAAGCTAGTGATGGAGACAGCTTCTCAGATTTCAGGTATAAGGCTTTGGGTAACGAATGAGTATATGCACTCTGGTCTTCGTGATGCTGGAAGACAAGTTCTTGATCATTTGTTGGGAATGATCAATGGGAAAAAGCCTCTCTTTTGATGATCTACTGCTTTGTCACATGTTGCTTCCTTCTTTATACTCTTTTGAAGATTGAGTAAAGAATAATGAATAAAAAGTCTTTGAATTTTTTTTGATTCACTTTCCATATAATGGTCATAAAGAGCTTTGCAGCAGCAAGACAACAGAAGAGAAAGATAGCTTAAATTAATACATACTGCATAGACCAACAAAATCCGTTGTAGTCTAGCTGGTCAGGATACTCGGCTCTCACCCGAGAGACCCGGGTTCGAGTCCCGGCAACGGAGAATTTTTTAAATTTAATTAACCCCGAAATTTTAGAAACGACAAACGTTTAGTCAGACAATCAGTGAGCCGTTGATTTTTAGCTTCAGTGATCCGATTATTGACACGTGTACAGAATTTAATCAGACCCTGTCGGTTACTTTAATGAAAGGTATGAAAGTAAAAAAGTCGCACCAAGCCACTAGCCTTGGGTTGCCTCCACGTTCAAGGCACTAAACGTTAACGTCCGTTTTATCTTTTTCCTCATTCGAAGATTAACGCCGTTAACGTAAATTCGTGGTCCGGGAACACCGAACCTAAGGCTCGTACATATATATAGCCCTCATAAACCTATTCTCACCTCTCTCTCTCTCTCTCTCTCGCACGCTTCCTTTCTCGTCTACGTTGGTTGGATCGAAAATGTCGGAAGAACTGGAGAAATCTGTGCCGACGGAAGAGTCCCTCATGGATAAGATAGCTGAGAAGATCCACGACCACGATTCATCTTCGTCGTCGGACTCGGAGCACGAGAAACCGGAGTCTCCGTCGGCTTTGAAGGCGAAGATATACCGTTTGTTTGGTAGAGAGAAGCCTGTTCACAAGGTTCTCGGTGGTGGCTTGCGTACGTTTTTCTTCAGATCTCCCTTCTTTTTATAACCTGCTTTGAAAATAATCTCAGACACAAGTTTTGCGTTTGTCGGAACTTAAAAACAATGTGATTTGGGATAAGACAAGTTATATACTTTTTCATTTGATTGTGAATCGAAACTGTTTTATCATGTGAAATGATTAATAGGGTCTGGTCTGTGTATCTAAAGGTTGTTTTTTGTTTTTTAATTTGAGATCATTGATTTTCGAACCGTCTATGTCAGTATGATACAAGAATCTAACTGTTTTTGTTGGGTTTTGAACTTGTGTCTGCGCAGCTGCTGATGTGTTCTTGTGGAGGGACAAGAAGCTCTCAGCTGCTGTTCTTGGTGTAGCCACTGCCATTTGGGTTCTATTTGAATTGGTTGAGTATCATTTGTTGAGTCTTGTATGTCACTTTTTGATATTCTCTCTCGCAGCCATGTTTTTATGGTCTAATGCTCATGCCTTTATGAAAAAGTAAGCTTCTTTACGCTGAATCCTGGTACAAGTTACAACCATTATGCTTCTGTTTGTGCTATGCTTATAATGTTTGAGACCTCTTTGTTTCCAGGTCTCCACCTAAGATTCCTGAGATCCATGTTAAGGAGGAACATTTCCTTTTGATTGCATCCGCACTGAGAAACGAGCTGAACCAGGCCTTTGTTATCTTAAGGAGCATTGCGTTAGGAAGGGACTTGAAGAAGTTTCTGATGGTATGTTCTTTGATGTAGACATATATGTATGTGTCTATAAGTTAAGAACTATTGCAATCTACACATGAATCCTTCCTGATTGTAAGACATGTCCTGGTTAACTCTTACTAAACTTGTGGTTATGCATTGGATGTTAATTCTCAGGTGGTTGTTGGGCTGTGGATAATCTCGGTTGTGGGCAACTGGTTCAACTTCCTGACCCTTGTATACATCTGTAAGTATTTGTACTGAATAAAGAGTTATAAGTTGCATAAAGGTTTCGACTTCTTCAATTGTTAGAGTCTAAAGTATGTGTGCGTGTGGGAAACAAAACAGGTTTTGTGGTGTTGCATACAGTACCAATGCTGTATGAGAAGCATGAGGACAAGGTGGATCCAGTGGCAGAGAAGACGTTGAAGGAGCTGAAGAAACATTACATGGTTTTCGATGAGAAAGTTCTTTCTAAGATCCCTCTTGCTTCCCTGAAAGCAAAGTTGGGTTAGAGACTTTATAGTGAAGCAACCTCTCTCTGTCCCCTTTGACGTTTTGCTTTGTGTCTTGGGGGCATTTCTGTTTCTTTATATTACTACACATTAAGACTCGAAAAGAAACTGTTACTCTGCTTTTACTTGTGTTCATTTCTCTCATTTGGCGAGAGCTTTTTTTTTCATTTTTGGGGCTATTTGATGTGAACGATGAGATGGTAATATGATAAAAATGTTTATTTCTTAGTTCTTACACCAAATAAAGTATTAAACATTGGAAAAGGAAAACATTTAAGAGAAGGTTCTGCATTATCAATACATCAGCAAAAAAAAAGAACAGCTTTTAACTTCCCTTTAACAAAAATTGGACTGAAAGAAGGAACAAAAAGTTGTGGTATGAGATCATAATTACAACACTCCACTAATATTACCTATTTTAAATGTATGTAAGATGTAAGTATGTGTATTTACCACCCTACGGAAGTACTCTAGAGAGCTGTTGATTACTCTCCGATGATCTGAGAGGCACCGTGGAGTACTCCGAATCAGACAAAGAACCGTCTTGTCTTCTCTGAATCTTGTTTCGCTTTGGTTGCTGCCTCTTCTGCTTCTCTTCTTTCTCGGTCTTCTGCGTCTTTGAGTAAGAAATCCACCCATAAATCCGCAAAAGACTAAAAAGAAAAAAACAGAAGAACAATATCTCTCAGTGAAACTTACTCTGTGTACTGATTCTATGAGTGCGTTTCTTAGCCGTTGGATCAGTTCTTCGTTTTGTAATGGAGTGATCTTGTACCTGGTTATTAGAAGCCGCATTGGCATGTGAACCTGCGGTTTTACCACCCAAGATGCCACCAACAAAGCGACCTAGAAAGCCCAGTACGCCTCTTACAACACCTTTACCACCTCCTTGTTCTGCCACTCCAATCCGCTCTTTATCTTCCTCTGAGAATCCCAGCATCCTATTCCTAACCATGAGGTCCAACACCTATGCAAAGGTAATGAAACAGCTGACTAAATGTGACTGTCCGAAAATAGATTGAATTCAGAATAAATTGCTATGATTCCTCTGGAAGTATGTAACCAGTAATTAATAACGATACGCCTGCAAAAATATGTTTTTGAGTTTCATCTGACTATCAACGAGATTATCTGACTCCATTGACATTCTATTTAGCCTCGTCATGCTCGGCTCAAGAACACGACGTACTTTTGCATTGTCTTCTTCAACCTTGCTTACTCTGTTTTTCCATTCAGCTGCCAACTTTTCGGCTTGCAACAGTTTGGACGTGATGTCTTCCTTTTCTTTATTCGATGACTCCAATCGCTCATCAGCATCCTTAAGCAACACCAGAATAGCATTAGACCTATATCGATATGGCAGATGCAGGCAACAAGGGATAATAATAATTATGTGCTTACTTTCAAATAATAATCGTTGTTTCCCTGGAGAAGATTGCAAGCCAATCTATTAGTTTAAGACCTTAATGCATGTTGCACACCTAAACAAATTAGCAAATAAAGAATCAAGATAATGATGATGACATAACTTTCTAACTAGAAACGCTGATATCCAGCTTCCTGAAATCCTTATAGTTATGTTCGACGACCTAAAGAAAAGCTTTGCATCCAACTAAATCCCACTAACACGTTGAGCATATAACCACTGCTATCTTGAGTAATTGCTTTATCTATAAATAATGAGTATTGCAAGGGCATCATAGAGAGATGAAACAAACATATCCCGTGTCTACCTTAATAGCATTATTGTTTGATTCCTTGCAAATGCTGGTTCTATCCTCTTTCAAAGCAGCACTAGTAGAGCTAAGATTTTTGTTTCAGTGAGCCATTCTCCTGGACTTCTGATCCTGTAATAACCCATTGGCTCTTTGGTGTAAGGAGAAAGACCAAAAAAAAAGATTATATCAGAAGCTTACCTCTTTATCTCTTAATAGAGCTGCGTAGCGTAATTCACTGACAAAGCTTTGATATTTGCTTCAGACTCCCGAAGCTTCTTATACCTCTCAATCTAAACACACAACATTGAATCATAAACACAAAACAGAGCCTATCAATCGTTACACATACTACAAGGAATCAGGTTTGAATCGAGCAAATGAAATTTATCTAATTACGCCGAAGTATCTCGTGATGAGCAGAAGATTCGAGTCCATTTGAGATCTGATACCTCGAAGCGGATCTGTAATTCCTCCGACCACCGACACCATTAGCTGAACTGTAACTGTGAAGATCCTCTTCGTCGTGCACATCAAGCGCGATCTTCTTCAAGTTATCGAACTCCACATAGCTCGCTCCTCACACCTACTAAACCCTCAAAACCTTACAGAAATGCAGCGTCTTCCTCCTCCTCTATACAGAAACGTAGAGGAAGAAGAGATTTGGAAGTGAAGTCTCGTCGTTACATTTTCAAACAAATCACTCGTAACAGTTATTACTGTTGGGCTTTAAGACTAAGGCCCAATATTAATAAATATGGACCGTCCAATTCATTAATTTAAGTTTGACTGTAGAAGAGGTTCTTAAATAAATATGCAGTGACGATTAGAGGCCTTTTCAGCCCTTAAGTTGGCCATAAGTCGATTTTCTAAATAACTGGCATGTGAAATTATATTTTTCCTACCAAAATAAAGTTAGGGCATTTTTATTGCAGGTCTCTTAGCATGGGGTTCTTAACTTTTCTAAGAGACGTTTCTTAATTTTTAACTAAGAAAACTTAAGAACCGTCTCTTAAATAAGAGATTTAAGAGACGTCTCTTAACGGAAAAATAAAAAAAAATAAAAAAAATAAAAAAACATGAAATTATAAGTTAAGAACCCCAACCTAAGAGACCCAGATAAACATGCCCTAAGAGAGTTTGTACCCATCTTAACAAAAAAAAAGAGTTTGTAACCATTTTCAAGTTAATAACATCTAATTTATTTATATTTATCTTTGAACATAAAAAAAGTTATATTTATGAATTTTAGTAAAAACAAAAGTGAAATTATTAGGATATTTCTTTTGTCTGGTAAAGTGAATAATCATCTTCCCACTGTTTGACAGAAAAAAAATAAATAATAATTTTCCCACTGCTTGCTTGCCTAGTCTTCTTTATACATTCCTTAACATGAAAAGTCTTCCTTTAATTTCGTAGATGAGGAATTTCCCTCCCATTTGCTATTTGATTTGTAATATTCTACATTATTTAATATTATTGAATAGTATAGTTATGTAATATCTGACTTTTTGTTTGTCACTGGATAGAATACTGCACTTGGAAACAAAACAATAACTGATTGGTTGAATAAAAATACAATTATTTTAGATCTCAATGAGGAAAAATATAAACAGTATGAGAACAATAATTCAGAAAAAGATCTCGAGGAGAACAGCTGTTTATCTTTCAGACCAAGTCTTGGAAAGCAGTTAGACAACTGTGACGGTGGAAGTGCATTAAGAAAGCTTTTACTGTATAATTTTGTTTCTCATGTCAGCACATATATATGCTTTAAATACAAGAATAAATTATTCATATGATGTATAATAAATATGCCAAGGTAAACACACAATTTTCTGACATTTTTCGGTTTTTTTGGCATGTGGTGATACTAGGACTCACTATTGTACTTGATACATTCGAACCCGACCAAATTCGAATAGAAATAACAAAATACCAAAAGAACATTGGTTTAGGAAAGATTAGATATTCGAATCTAAAAAGGTGTATCCAAACCGAATGAATACTTGAAGATAACCAACTGGCTATAAATGTAATTGATCTTATATTTCTAGTTTACATCTCTCTTTTTATTTAAAATATCTATGTTAATGTTACCCATAATTTAAGATCTTATAATTACAGATAAATGATTTGATACTCACGTAAAATATATGGTAATTTTTTTGTAGGGCAACTCTCTCAAATAACATTTTTGAAGTTTTTGTCACAAAAATAGCACTTAAGAAAAAAAATGATCTAAATCAACATTTTTTATTTAATTATAAACTTCACCTCCAAAACTCAATCTCATAACTCTAAACCCTAAGTTTAGATTAATTAACCAAAGGGGTATACATATATATTTACACTTTTTAATAAAATCTATTTGAGTTATTTTTTTATTTAAGTGCTATTTTGGGGACAAAAATTTTTTTAGGTCCATTTTAGTTTTTATCTTTTTTTTTGTATCATGTATTAATAAAAGTTACATCTGAAATTTAAAATAATAACCAAATCAATATCTTTTTATTTTTGAAATGTTATCTCTAAATCTATTAATCATTGAATATATTAAAAATAAAAAGTCAGTTAGGTGAAAATTATATTTTTAAATACAAGAAACTGAAAATAAAATCTAAATATAAATATCTTAATCTGATCTAAAATAATTGATTCCGAACTAAAAATAATTTAATCTAATCCGAACTATAGAAATATCCAAATATCCGAACGGTTTTATATCCCTATATTAAAATATTCAAAATTTTGAAAATTTTCTATCCAAATCCTAAGGGCATGTTCAAAGAGGGCACACTAATTAGTGTGCTTAAGGTTTAAATATTAGTAAAATAATGTATTTTGTTTAAGAACATGGGGAATACTCAAAGGGAGATCACTTTGTTTAAGGGTGTGCTTAAAATTTAAAAATTGATGTGAAAATAAAAAAAAACACAAAATACAATTCCAAATTAAACATATTTTGCGTTGCACGCTGTATCCGAACCTCCCATCACTGTGTTTTGTCCAAAGATTGTCGATAGCTTGAAGATCTTCGACGGAGATAGACTTTACCTCAGAGAAGAACACGTAGCCGCGTTTTATAGCGGCTTCTCCGGCTATCGAACTTGGTTGCGGTTTCTGCAGTTATTGCCGAGGCGTTTGTTGTGATAGCGGCGGAGATGAGAGAGGAGGAGGAAGCAGAGCAGATGAATGATGAGAATGTGGCCGGGGAAGTGGGGTGCTTGAGGGAGAGAGAAGTTGGTGTAACGTGAGATTGGTAGTGGAGATTGTGGCGGTGGTGTTGGTGACAAGAGTGGTGGTGGTGGAGAGAGTTTGTGGTGGCCATTGAGGAGGAAGAGAGAGACAGTAGACACGGCAGGAAGATGGAGAATGAAGTTGGAGAGTTTAGAGAAGAGTGAGAGAGAAAGAGATAATTTTGGCCCAATACCTGCTTCCCACGTACACAAGCACAGACCCTTAGCACTGCTCTTCTTCTGGACCTACAAAACTGATCTTGGCCCATTTTCAAATTATATCCTATTATTTTAAGTCCAAGCACATGGTTAGTGTTCCCCCTTTCAACATGGCCTAATTGTTATCCGAACGTTCAGCCTGGGTAATACATTACTATACAAGGTTTTTATGCTGACGTGAAATTGACGGACACCGACCAATGAATGATAATAGACATACAAGAAAAATATCTAAAGCTTATAACACATGGGTCTGTCTTGCATGTCATAACTACGAGGCACCGCACTAATTTTCCTCTTTAATTTAGTTTACATTATTCAAAATGGTCCCTTTTTAAATTACAAAGCAGAGACTCGCACGTGAGAACGACTAAACTCGGCACGCTTGGCCACGTATACTCGTTTAAATAATAAAGAAGTAACCATAAATATACAAGCGCAGAGAGAGAAAGAAAGAGAAGGATTCGATTCAAATTCAGATTCAAGACCCCATCACTATGTAAACCAAAGGTTCGTGTAATCTCTCTAACCTTTTATCGTTTGAATGTGAAAAAAAAACAACAGATTCATACCTCCGAGCTTCTGATTCGTCATCAATGGCGGAAGAGACGGTGAAAAAGTACATTACCAACGAAGATCTCAAAAACCACAACAAACCTGGAGATCTCTGGATCGCGATCCAAGGCAAAGTCTACAACGTCTCCGATTGGATCAAATCCCACCCCGGTGGCGACACGGTGATCCTCAACCTCGTCGGCCAAGACGTCACCGACGCGTTCATCGCTTTCCATCCCGGAACCGCGTGGCGCCACCTCGACAACCTCTTCACCGGCTACCACATCAGAGACTTCCAAGTCTCCGAGGTCTCCCGCGATTACCGCCGCATGGCCGCCGAGTTTCGCAAACTCGGCTTATTCGAAACGAAGGGACACGTCACTCTCTACACGTTAGCCTTCGTCGCGGCTATGTTCGCCGCCGTTCTCTACGGCGTCTTGGCGTGTACTTCCGTCCTCGCTCACCAAATCGCCGCCGCGATACTCGGACTGTTGTGGATCCAGAGCGCGTACATAGGCCACGACTCGGGACATTACGTCATCATGACGAATAAGTCGTGTAACAGATTCGCTCAGCTTCTCTCCGGTAACTGCTTAACCGGAATATCAATCGCGTGGTGGAAATGGACTCACAACGCGCATCACCTCGCGTGTAACAGCCTCGATTACGATCCAGATCTACAACACATCCCCGTCTTCGCCGTCTCCACTAAGTTCTTTAACTCCATGACGTCACGGTTCTACGATAGGAAACTCACTTTCGACCCCGTCGCGAGGTTCTTGATCAGCTACCAACACTTTACTTACTACCCGGTCATGTGCTTCGGGAGAATCAATCTCTTTATACAAACGTTCCTCCTCCTCTTCTCCAAACGTGAGGTTCCAGATCGTGCTCTTAACTTCGCAGGGATCTTGGTCTTCTGGACTTGGTTCCCGCTCTTGGTGTCTTGTTTACCGACTTGGCCTGAGAGGTTCTTCTTTGTCTTTACTAGCTTTACAGTCACGGCGCTTCAGCATATTCAGTTTACGCTTAACCATTTCGCTGCTGATGTATACATGGGTCCACCCACGGGTGATGACTGGTTCGAGAAGCAAGCTGCAGGGACGTTGGACATCTCGTGTGCTTCGTATATGGATTGGTTCTTTGGTGGGTTACAGTTTCAGCTTGAGCATCATTTGTTCCCGAGGCTGCCGAGGTGTCATCTTAGGAAAGTGGCTCCGGTGGTTCAAGAGCTTTGTAAGAAGCATAATCTTCCGTATAGGAGTTTGTCGTGGTGGGAGGCGAATGTGTGGACTATTAGGACTTTGAAGAAAGCTGCTTATCAAGCTAGAGATGCTGCTAATCCTGTTGTTAAGAACTTGGTTTGGGAAGCTTTGAATACTCATGGCTAAAGTAGACTTCAGATTCACCAGACAAAGAACTCTTGTTTTATTTTTTGTTTTATCATCATCATCATTATGTCTGCTTTTGAATCTTTTTTTTTTTATTTCGTTTTGTTACTATGGAAGAGCTGTTGGATTTGTAACGAGATTTATTGAGACTCTTATTATTAGCATAATCTATCAGTTTCATTTTAAATGTCATTTTAACTTTTTATACTTGAATTAAAAAAAAATTATACATAATTATTTATATTCTTAATCATATTTAAATTTATAAAAAAATAAATTACAGTATAAAATTAATAAATTTTGTATAATCTTGTAACAAAAAAAAAATCAACACTTAATATAGAATGAATGGATTATTATTTATTTGAATTTTGTTTTGTGCTTATACCCACTTTTGGTAATTGTCGTTCACATGGCTCATTTGATATATGTGACTTCTGCTTCCAGTTTTTCGCTTTTGCCAATGTTGTGTCGTGTTTTACATCATGTCATGTCGGTGTTATTCGATATACTGAGTGGTCCGAACCAACGATGCGTTGCAAGGGTGTGGGTTATACTGATTTTGTTAAGCAAACCAGTATAAATGATGGGCTTAGTTTTGCACTACTTTGTCAAGGCCCAAGCGCGTGATAACGTGGCAAATTCTGATCAATGTTGGTCCCAAAGCCCAATAACACAGCTAATGTTGGTGTTGGAAGATTTGGGCCGAGAAAGAGGAGATGAGAGCATGTATATATCTAGAACTGAAGCTGGTTGCTTGTATACTAATTCTAGAAAAACACGTACGTCTCTTTGTTTTCATGTTCCTCAATCAAGGATGATATACTCATGTCACTGAACTTGATCCAAGAAAAGAGGACCACTCGTTTTCTAAAATTAAAAGAGAAATGATATTAGAGCTATATAAGTTGAAAACATTGTAGAGAAACAGTACAGAAGGGAACAACAAGATGTGGAGCAGAAGAGAACATCATCATTATAAAATGCGACTTCTAAGTTTGGTCCACTTCCGTTTGCTTCCATGAAAAACATAAACAACAAAAAAGTTAGTCCACTTCCACTTTTCTGATATTATTTTTACTTCCCAACTGTTGTATGTTGGTACTTCACAAACCTGGTTAGTTTAGTGAAACGTAATAGAGTTGACTCTTATATTATCGTGTGGTGAATACTGGAGAAACTATCTATATACAGTTTATGTATCCAAAAGGACCTGAACCAGTCCTTGGATTTTGAAGCAAAAATAAAAGTAGTTAGTTAGAAATTGGAACAGATAAATGATAAGGAAATGGTTGAATAATTTACTACAAAACATCACTTTGAGTTGTAGATAATATATAAAGTCTGCAAATAGTATCCAAAAATTAGTTTAGCCATGAGAGAAAACAGTTATTAGATGTATGTGTGTGCATGTGTGAATGTGGTTTCTCCATAATGTAAACAAGTGATAAGTGACTTAATGTGCTCAAAGTTATCTTTGGCAGAAAGACCAATGCCACCTAGTGATAAATTAGTATTTGCCACTATGAGTATGAGTTACACATCTATATACTTTTACCCATTTTATTTTATCAATTCTAATTTTGATATATTTAACTGAAACAACCAAATAGGCCAAAGTGACTATTGCTTATTGATCTTGTAAGATCTTCCCACATTTTTCACACGGCAGTCTTGTTCTTTTAGGGAAAAAAGTGTTATTTTATACTATATTTTGAGATGTTAAGAGCAAGTGCATTGAGGGTTCATAAAGGGGGTTCACACAGTTTTCTAGATGAACAGTGATGAATCCGTGCCTTTGGGGTTCACTCTGGTGAACCCGTATCATCACTGTTCACGACACGTGGCGGCCCGCGATTGGTCTATCTTTTTTTTTTTTTTTTTTTTTTTTTAAAAACAAAAAAAAAAACAAAAAAATTTAATAATAAAAAAATGAAAAAATGAACCCTAAGGGGGGGTTCATTGATGTGGATGCCCTAAGACCATCAGCAATGGTCTACAGACTCCATAAGACTCAAGATTAATTTAGCATTTTAATAGTTTAAACCATTCATAAATTGACAAATATCACTAACTTTTTTTTCAAACAATTAAAAGAGACTGTCAAATGAGAAACTTCTCATTTTCTCTCTATATTTTTTATATGTTCAGTTTTTTAATATATTTTGAATTGTAAAAAAGAAACTCCATAAAACCCCACTTTGCTCTAAACGTGATTTGATAACTATATTAATTTTGGTTTTATCTTTATCTTTAAACAAGTTAGCATAGGTATCTGGAGTTTTTATCTCAACTCCTAAGAGCAGGATTAACCGGGGTCTCTTAAGGTGGGGTTCTTAGCTTTTCTAAGAGACGTATCTTAGTTTTTAACTAAGAAAACATAAGAACCGTCTCTTAAATAAGAACCATAAAAGCCGTCTCTTAGCGAAAAAATGTAAAAAAAATAAAAAAATAAAAAAACCAAATTTTACGTTAAGAACTCCACCTTAAGAGATCCGGGTTAATCATTGCCTAACGAGAAAGTTGAAAGGTCCGAGTTTCAACAACTGCGAAGAAGATACTTAGGAACCGACTCTTGTACATGATCCATAAAGATACTTAGCTCAAAATTTCTTGCAATCGAAGAAAAAAAAAGTTGGCAAAGGTGACCAGTAGCAGTAAGACTAGTTTGCAAGAAACTTTTTACAACATTTCTAAACCCACTCATGTATTAAAAGTCTTATCTGAATTTAGCTAAAACTCAATAAAGCTTCAAAATCTTGGCATAAAGTATTTTGAATCTTTAAAACCTTTCCAACGAAGCTAAAGCAATAACTAAGATAGTGCATCACTAGCAAGTAGCAACTAGTACAAGGTATATGCCTTGTTTTTTTTTTGGATTTTATAAAGATCAAGTGTAAATGGTATATACTGTTGGATACATTTTCCCTTCGTCTTTTCCAGTTTCATAAATATAATTTGGTAGAATGATACAAATCGGTAAGTGATTTATCTTCTACCTTGAACTACCACGTAAACATGAATAGTTGAAATGTTGAATTTTATTAACCAACATATAAGTTTTTGTTTTTCTGAAACTAACCAACATATAAGTTATAACCAGAAATGTGATCATGTAGTATGTGAGCCACTGATTGTATCTATGTTATGTATGGACTATGGAGCAGTTACATAACCATAAAGGGTAAGGGAAGACGATCTAAAGGAGAAAGTTAAGCGTGTGAAGCTGAGATCATGTAGCTTTACACGTTGAATGTAGTTAGTGCCTCTGAAAGCCATCAACATTTTAGGACTTTACTTAAATATATTTAATTGAGATTTTATGCTTCGTGACGAAAATATTAATTAATGACATGTACATGCAAACCGGTGATTGATATTTAATTTGTTATTGTATAGTGATCTAGTAAGTGTATTAGGTAAAGGGCAGGTCACTAAGAAACTGGGAGAAGTCTAGGCTAAGGAAAGCAGAGAGAAAGGCTTTTCAGCATAACTAAAGGAAATAATAAATGAAACATTTTGATTTTTTTTAAACAATAATTTTTGTTTGGTTTATTCCTAACATTATATTCTAAAGAAATAGATATACAGGTTAATGAGTAAGACAGTTTATTATTGGTGTGGTCTGAATATTTCTTTTTCTGTGTTTTGTATGTTATCCTGGAAATTATTTTTCTAAATAATAGTTACATAGGAGTATGATATTTTTACTTTTCTATCATAATTTTTTTTATTATGACCATCAACAATGTATTTCCATATCTTTTATCTCTAATTATTTCTCTATTTTTCTTCTTGATATATATATATATATTACAAATAATAATTTTTGTTTATGAAAGTTGAAAACTAACCCAATTTATTTTACCATTTTCAAGATTTTCATAAAATGCGATATTATTTAAACTAGATATTTTAAAAACTATTATGTAAATATAAATATGTTTATATTTATGTAATAAAATATTTCACAAAAATTATATTTATTTTTAATTAGAATTATTAAAGTAAGAAGTTAAATGACCATTTCATAAATAAAAAGCATATTTCTATTATAAAAATGCTATTTTCTCTAAATATATGAAAAAATAAAAAATTTATTCTATAGGAAAAAATAGAGGTGATTGGAGTGAATTTTTTTCTATTTTATCATTTACACAAAAAAAAATTTTGGATTAGAGATGCTCTAAAATATGGAAATGCCTACAAAAATACACATTCCTTAAGAAATAGGGGGCATATCTTTATATATATATATCTATATATATATATATCACCAGACATGTAATATCTTTTACAAAAAAAAAAGTCTGGTAATTCGAGTACATTTCTAGCTAAAAGTTCCGCAGTTTTATTGCACTGAAGATAAAAAGTAAATAAGAATGAGGAAATTTTAATTCTAACACAAGCTTTATATTACTTTTTAAAATTATCATTAATGAATAATTATTTTAAGAATATCATAAATTTATGATGAAAATAAGTTAAACTAATTTTTTTAAATATTTATAAGAGGAATACTCTAAGATTTGATCTAAAATTTTTATTGTCACTAAAACAATATTTAAAGAGAAAATAACTAAAATATATTTTATTAAAAGATGTAAATATACATTTATACCTCTTGGGTTAATTAATTTAAACTTATGGTTTAGAATTATGAGTATGATTTTGGAGATGATGCTTAAATTAAAAAAAAAATATTTTAAATAAATAAAATATCTATTTTGATCATTTTTTAAATATATTTTTGTGACAAAAAAATTAAAAATGTCTATTTGAGAAGTTTGCCCTATTTATAAAACATTTTAAAACTTAATCTCACTCTTTTAACATTAAACCTTAAATGATATTCTTTTTGTATCATAATAATGTATGTTTTAGAGTTTTCACACATATTAAAAAACACGTAAAAATTTAGATTATCAATGTATTATTTTTTTGTAATTAGTTATTTCCCATAACTTTTAATCCATCAAAATTTAGTAAACCAAGTTAATATTTTTAAAATATACAATTATCATCATTATTTACATTAAAAATGTATTATGAAACATATGAAATAATTAATAAAATATAAATTTAAATGTTAATATATTTTTGATTGAGTCTATTTTTTTAAATGTTATTTTACTAATCGTGGTTTCCAAAGATCAGTTGTTGGGATGAATATATTATTTTTTGTAATTGTTAGTATTATTGACATGAGTATATTATTTTTTTCACTAGCGATATATAGCCTATAGTGTATTTCAGTTTTATATTTATTTATTTAAATAATTTTCCCGTCAAATATAAAGGGGCAAAAAGAAAAAAAAAACAGTAATCTCTCTTCCTCGCGCTTGCTCCTCTCTCTCTAATATCTTTTTTTCTTTCTTTTCTCTCTCTAGGATCTTTTATCTTTCCCTTTCGT